>JASANB010003201.1:0-57275 GCA_030248155.1 Sabatieria punctata | reverse complement strand
ATCTTAATAAGCGTTACATCAATCTTTCAATAATTTATTTATCTTTCCATTTAAAAAGATTTATTCAAATCGGTTGAGGTTTGCGGTTGTTACAGCAAAAAATCTGCTGGGTTGTTTTTTGGCGGACCCTGTAGTTGCGGAAGCAGCTTCTTAGGCACCCGAGAAAAACATCAACGTTTTCTATACCAACTCCCACCCCCTCTCTGAACGTCGTAGTTTATGGACGGCCCCTTACCACAGGCGGTTCACAGACACCTTTACACTCTCAACGGCTTACCCTTAGTGGATCAACGACACTACTGTATCGAGTTACAGTAAGGCCGGTAATAGCTAAATACTGGCTAAACCCGAAATACCAATTAACAGCGTCATTAAGCGATCCCAGCCAAGCTCTGCCCAGAATTGTTTGACTGCTGGTCAAAATAACCTCCCAGTCAACCCAGTCCCAGTAACGGAAAACGCGCAACAGGTAGTGCAAAAGACGCAACACAAGTCAACTATTCCAAGCGATATGCAGATTTGAAAGAAACTGTTGTAAAAGGGGTATTGATTGCGATTCACCAACAACATTAACAGTAGAAATATATAGAATACAGCAGATACAGCAGCGAAGACAAGAATCAACAACTCTATAACGGTGGGAGCGGCCATTTGTAGCTATAAAGTAAATTTAGATGGCAAGACTCTTACGTGTGTATGCTTCTGCGTGTTTTAGGCAGGTGAAGCTATTGGGCAATAGAGAAACGTGTGTAACAATGTAAATGCTAGTCACGGTTGAACGATAGATGCGTGTTTGCTTTAATCAAACTTCTCCTGGTGTCTTTCTCTCGCCTGCGAAGTTTTCAAGCGGCTTTGATATTGATCTCCAAGTTCAGCGCCCAAGCCTACCTACCTACACCAGCCACTGCGAACGAAGCGAAGAAACATAAATGGCTATGCGATAGAAACAGAAACCAACAATCATTGGCTACATTTGATCCCTGATATGCCGTTGAAAGTGCCTATATAAAATATTAAATTAGTACACCACACGTACGTTCAAATATAAAGTTCGGCTTGCTGAGAAAACATCGCACGATACAACATATTTTCGTTCGAAGCCAAGTACAGCACGTAGGGCCGTTCATGAACACGTCGTTCCAGAGGGGGAGGGGGGTCGGCTGAAATGCGACGATAGACGACGCACCAGAGGGGGAGGGGGTTAGCAAAAACCGACGTCACTTTTTGTTGAATTTTAAGGTACTTCAATTACATTATTTTCGATTTATGCACATTCGGTCAACCGTTGCTCCATCCAGAAAAGCTTTCCAGAGTGGTTGTTGGGTTTTCTTCTATTGATTGCGCAGTATGGTCACAAAAAACGAGACAGTACTGCATGTACTGCCCTTTTATCGGGGGGGGGGGTAAACCGAAAACGACGTCGCCATAGGGTGGGGGGTTCCCAAGAAACGACGCAAGGCGATTTTGGGGGAGGGGGTCCGAACAATCGGGATTTTGGAACGACGTCGTTTCTGAAAGGCCCCTAATGTGTGGCTACTGAAGCCAAGCCAAGTATGGCTACAGTTGGATACGCTTTGTTAGTAGCCACAGTATATATTCTAATGGGCCTTTTGAGCCGATTATGGATACTACCACCAGCTAATTATAGCTACCGAAACCATGGATGGATACATTGTCCGGGGGCAGCCGTCCGTAGCCCCCTGCGTAAATATTGTAATGTCATATATGTTTATGTTTCTATATATGTTTCCATGTCAAATATACTGTGTATTTATATGTTTTGAGGCCAATATGTTTCTGGAACATATGCATATTTTTGCTACAGGAATTCATAATTCCAAGACATTTGGTTGCTGTTTGACAGCAAACTTTTCCAAAATCTGACTTTCACTTAAACTTATTTATTGAATCTATCTAAATTGAGTATGCTATCTAAATTGTTGCAAACCGTTTTAAACAGGAAATTCAGAATTTAAAGTTTGAATTATCGAAAATTAAGGCTAAGTATAAGTCAATAAGCGACTTTTAAACTAATATGTTTTATGTTTAAAAATATGAGCATAATCAATTTTCAGAAACTATAGTTTATATGTTTGATTGGCGAAAAACATATACTGTATGTATATTTATATTAATACGTTTTAAAAATTTCGATATTTTCCCACTGTAACCCATTTCAAAAAATATCTACCCATACCAGTACCCAATTCAGATTCGAATACCCATAGCAACAGTAGTTTGAGGACTGAATTGGTTGATTTTTGCATATGATACTTAGACATACTTCGCATTTTACTGTTTCAAATTTCTGCTTGTTTCATCACGAAATGCCTGAAAAGGGGCGTTTCTAGCGCAAACTAAAATTTCCACCATTGGCACCAAAATTTATTATTTATATAGTTTTCTCTCATATTAAATCATTTGAGCAAAGTAGTGTTAGTACACAACATAAGATGAATACGGGTTAGTAAACGGACGACCAGGACTATATGACAGAATATAACCGGATATGAAAGACGGCTCGGTGGCTCTGGAGCTCTCACCCGAACCGTAGCCGTAGTAAATATTTGGCTTCTGCGCGATTAGGCTAGTGTTTGAAAACATTATTGAAAGATATGTACATAGTGAGTGGACTGGACGCTTATTCACTTTTCAACACAAACCGATGTTTTAGCAGTTGTGATAGCTTTTTCAGTGAAGGAACGTGCAACATGCGCGGTGCAGTTTGAGTGGACCAAAAGCACTGAGATTGTTCCGCCTGCAAATTGGGATAGAACGCGCGCCTCCAAGAGATACCAGCATCCGCTGGTGGCATGAATGACTGATCGAAGAGGGCGGTCTGTCCAACAAAACTCGGAAAAGCGTCCACCAACCAGCGTGGAGGGTGGAATACCACCAGCGGCTGCAGAAACTGATTGAAAACAGTGACCACAACGTGGGCACGTTATTAGCCGGTTCAATTAGAGCGCGCTCCCTCATTGTAAACCTAATTTACGCACAAATAACTCCTAGCACATTACTGTTGAGCCGTCCAATCTCTCCTGTCCTGAATCTCCTGATGGTGAACCCAGCTAAACTGGTGCTGATAAGCTTGAGCGCTATTATTTCAATTGCAGTATTCTACCTTTTTGTGTTTACGGTGTTGAGAAAATCTGAAGGAAACGTCGAAAGTCAATCAGTCGATTCCATAGAACAATACAAACAGTTACTTGGCAAAGCAAGCAAGTCAGGCCAGACCGCATTACTGTTGATGGGAGGAAAGATGTTGTATGTTTTGCCTTGCCGCAAAAACCTGACAAACAAATCATGCATGACAACTACGTACACGTACAGGGTGTCCAAAAATATGACATCATTTCTTTTCCTGCCGTTCCCGCAAATGATTGATCAAATAGCCTGACATTTGGAGCATTTTCTGCGAACATTTCTTTCGGCCATTTGAAATTGTTCGGAAAATTTGAATTAAGGCCAGGTTGTCTTTTTTTAAAGCCAACACTGTATTTTTGGGACCCCCTATGTATGTTGCACAGAATGAAACTGTATGCAACATAAAAAAGCGTCTGAAAACCATTTTACTTTCAGAAAATACGAATTTGCTGAGGTACTATACCCGATTGAAGAACAAAGACCAGTGAAGCAAATTTCTCCTAAAAGGACATTACGAAACCCAGATGCATGCTCATTCGCCGCCGTTCTGTCCAACTCTCTTCTGGTTATGGGTTCTCTTCACCGGCGGGCTGGGGTCTGGCGCACAGACGTCATAGACCCCGACACCTGGACTCGAGTGTCCGCCGCCAACCTAACCCTGACCGTAAGATGCACCGGAGCCGTGCAAACAGCAGTTGGGCGACAGTTGTTTGTGTGTGCTGGAAAAGTGTGTGCTATCTTCGATCTGGACACCAACATCTGGACCTACAAGAACACCACTACGCCGTTTTTGGGTCAGCGTCTGCATTAGTTTTTAGCACTATATTTTGGAAATTTTGAGATTTCAAAACTACCATACTACAGTAGATATGGTACTATATGTATTTGTGAATTGCATATATTCTTCGCAGAATAGAATAGACTTGAAATCGTACTTTCAGGTACGTATGACACAAGCTCAGTCATACTGAACGGTTTCTTGTGCAGGATGAGCGATTGTCGACTGCAACCAACTCAGTGGGTACAGACAATTTGGCCATTTTCAATTATCAGTCAGGTTTTAGATTCGGTTCTACCATACATGTAACAGGTCATCCGCCGATGGGGGAGGGGGTTGGGGGGTCTGGCGCCGGCCGGGGGGGGGGGGGTCACAGGCCAAAATTTTGGGGGAGGGGGGTGGGCACTAAAAAACGCTCAAAAATCGAGAAAAATCGCAATTTTTGGCCTAAAAATCGCCAAAAATCGCTAATTTGGGCTGAAATACAGCTAAAAAGTGCTGTTTTGCAGGCGATTTTGGGGCGATTTTGGCAATTTTTGTGTGTGAAAGTGTAAAAAATTGCAAAAATTTGCTCGAAAATTTACTTGCCAGAAAAATCGGAGGGGGGGGGCGGTGAAGTCGTCTCGGGGGGGGGGGGGGTCCCCATCCGGGGGGGGGGTCTGGCCTAAGTCGGGTGGGGGGCAGACCCCCCTGTTACATGTATGGGTTCTACAGTACAAACCACAGAAGGCGTACGATTTTCTGTGAGGAATATGACGTTCCATGACCTAATTGCTGCTAGCAGCCAAAATGCTCATCAAGGGGCCAATTTCCGTTACCTGCCTATTAGTGTTTCCGAGTAAATATATTTTGAAATTGAATAACTATTAATTGCTAGTCCAACCTTTAACTTGCTATTAATTTGTTTGGCACCGAAATTCGGAAATTGAACTTGATCTAAATTTGTTATTTGCTATGAATTAAATACAAATTTGCTAAAATCAAAAATCAATACTTAATTTCTGTGAAAACAGGTCAATGCCAGGGTAGGGACTAAAATCGGTTGAACGTTTGACAGATGGTCTACAATAGATGGTTGCACCAAGAATGCATAAAAGAGTAGCAAGAATGTGCCGCTCAGCGGCCGGCCGAGTGTCGATGCGCTGTACCAAAATTACTGGAGGGGTCGCGAAATTCGCGACCCCTCCAGTAATTGCGCATGCGCTTTATTGCAGCGCAACCTGATTTCTGAGCAAGAATGACGTCAACAAAATGTTTAGTGATTTTCTACAACGGCAATTCATTGCATAGTTGGTGTAAGATCTTCAATCATCACAATAACTAAAATAAGTGTCCAATTGCAAGGCAAGATTGCAAGATATCTGTGAAATGCATCAGGCTTTTTGCATTTGTGAATTTTTCCATTTTGAACGCAGCACATGAGCTTGGTTATGTACACATGCCACCTGCTTGCATATTCCAGCTTTTTTACCTTTCTTTCCCTTTATCATGTTGCCGTAGACTTGAGAAATCAACGGGGGTAGCTAAATTTCCAAAGACAGATTGAATAACCCGCTAAAAAATCAGGTTGCGCTGCAATAAAGCGCATGCGCAATTACTGGAGGGGTCGCGATCGCGACCCCTCCCGAAATTGCTGGAGGGGTCGCGAATCGCGACCCCTCCAGTAATTTTGGTACAGCGCATCGACACTCGGCCGGCCGCTGAGCGGCACATTCTTGCTACTCTTTTATGCATTCTTGGTTGCACTTAGAGTTGATATCTTTGCTATAAAACATGAACAAGGTCAACTTTAGACTGAACTTGTTGATTCCAGTAAGTCTTTATTGAGTTGAGCTAGCAAAACCAAGCATATTTATGTCAAATTCATATCAAATTTTTAGAGAAATTTTCTGATATTGGATTTAGTCTTAATTTGTTTGACAGTCATCATGAGAAATGAAAATTTGTTATTAAATAAGGTATTTACTTTGTGATTTTGGCCAAAACAATTTAATTTTTTATTTGATTTTTTATTTTAGCGGAACCACTACTGCTTAAGGCTTAGCGCTGTTTTGTTTGCCAATTTCCGTGGCTGATGGAAAATCGTATGCTTTTCATTTACTGTTGATTCGGTATACCGAACCCATAAAAATGGGTATTTTTGGGAATACCTACCCAATAAATACCTACCCATTCCAGGTATTTTTGTCGATACCCATACCCAGTAGTATACCGATTATTTTGGGAATACCCAGGTATTTGGAAATCGGTAATTTTTGTCCGGCTTAGTGCATTTTTTATCGAAAATTCCCTATGATCACGTTGTTTTCTTTGTAATTTTGCAATTTTGGGGCATGCAGAAACACATTCTCTTACTAAATCCCTCCAAAATATCGAATCTGAAGGAGTTTTAGTTCTCTAACCAACTGCCTGTCCCAAACTTTGTCATTAGAAAGCGTTGGGCTGGTTTTGGCTTAACTTCACACTGCTCCTTGATAATAAAGTCTCAATGTACTTGATTACAGTACATTCACAATCAACAAATAGCCCCGTATTTTGTCACTGCTCGTTAGATCTCCATACTGTACACTAGCGGCCTGAAAACTACAGCACAATGGAAACATTTCTCTCAGCCAAAATTATTTAAAGAAACAGTTTTCACTGCAGTAAAACTAAAAAATAGTTTCAAAAATTCCTAAAACTGTAAATTCTATTGCTTTTGATGGATTTTCTATCCTATGATGATGACTATATGAATGACTAAATCCATGGCGTTGTAAATGGGAAATTCAGCGTTTTGACTTTGTAAAACATTTTCAGCAAATCCCGAATAAACCCATACCGAACCGACGATTCCTGGGTATGCCGAAAATACCTGCCCATACCGAACCGATTCCTTAAAATCACATACCCAAACAACAGTATTTCCATTGTTTGTACTGTAATCTACGAGTATGTAGTAAAACTGACATAAATGCGTTTTGAGAACGTTTCACTTTAAAAAGCCCCAAATTTTCTGTACCCTGTCCAGTCTAAAACCGACCGGATTGGTGTTTGAGTCGATCAACCTCACTGAACTGGTGACTGAGCGCGAGCCGAGATGGAAGCGGCTGCCGCTGCCGTACTTTCGGCAAACTTTACATAAGTCAGTCGACTGGCTGAAAGGTTTCCGCTTGGTGGCATGGAAAGAACGGATTGTGCTTTGCGGCGGTTACCTAATCATCTACGCTCTCATGTACCAGTATTCGCACTGCAGCAGCTACCAACCAACAACATCTAGATGGCGCCCGATGGGAGACATGAAGGAACCACGAGCAAACTTCGCACTGATCTCTTTTAACGGAGCTCTCTTAGCAATCGGAGGCAACCACGTGCCTCTATACGAAGCTTTCTCTCACAGGAATAGAACAAATCGTGGTCTCTATCCCTACAGCCATACAATCGAAGAATACGATGAGAAGACCGACTCCTGGCGCTATTGCCCATTCAATCTGACCGGCGCCAGATGGCAGTTTATGGCCGTCGCCTACTAATTAGTTTTCGTTATTTATTGCTGTTTTCGTGATTGCTCATGCGCACTTCTCATCACTTTTGGCTACTCTTTATTCAGGATTGACTTTTCCGCTCCGGGTTTAGCGTCGACAGCACATTAATACAACCAAAGAGAAGATAAGCTACCTTATTATCTTAGCTAACAGGGCAGCAAGCAAACGGAAAAGAAAGGAAGAAAGAAGTGTAGTTGTTTCGGAGGCAAATGAAGAAATTCAAGAGAAACAAAACCCATTTTATCTTAGCTAACATAGCAGCAAGCAATAGCAGTAGCATATACAGGGTGTGCCAAAAAAACAACACAGCAGATTTTTCGCTGTAGCAACCGCAAATCTCAACCGATTTGAATGAATCCTTTTTTAAATGAAAGACAAATAAATCCTTAAAAGACTGCTGAAATTTTCATTAATGTGCTCTGCTTAGTTCCTGAGATATTGGCTCTCAAAATGAAAACAGTGATTTTGGCAGTGAACAAGAGGGATTTTTTTCATTATTCTGCATTTCGTAATAAAACGGATTCCTGCTACTGCTAAGGGCTCTTGGAGGCTTTACAGGTGACACAGAAACTCGGTTTACTTCAACACTAAAGTATCATTAGCCCCAGCAGTACGAATCTGCTTTATTGTGAAATGCAATGGAATCGCTCTTGTTCTTTGCCAAAATCTGTTTCGAATTAGAAGGCAAATATCTCAAGAACTAAAATGTGAATCTCAATAAAAATTTCACCAATCTTTGAAGAATTTATCAGTCTTTCATTCAAAAAAGGATTCATTCAAATCGGTTCAGATTCATGGTTGCAAAAGTAAAAAATCTGCTGGGTTGTTCTTTATCACTCTTGTTCATTGTCAAAATCTCTGTTTTGATTTTGAGGACACATATCTCAGGAACTAAGCAGGCTATCTTAATAAACGGTACATCAATCTTTCAAGAATTTATTTATCTTTCATTTAAAAAAGGATTCATTCAAATCGGTTGAGATTTGCGGTTGCTACAGCAAAAACTCTGCTGGGTTGTTTTTTTGGCACACACTGTTTAATTTTAAAGCATAGAAATTTTTGCGTGTGATCAGTTTCTTTGTTTTCCACATGCTGGCCGAAGAATTTCTATCCCTGGACCGGAGGAAGAACTTCACGACCGTTCTCTCTAATCTGACGAGGCAGAACACGAGTTTTGCCGAATTTCAAACCCAGAAATGCCAAGAACGCTGCTCTCACAGGCTTACTGTAGCTCAGCAACAACCATACATTGCACATGCCAAATAAGACCATCCACTGTGCCCAGATATAGTGCGCAACGTCTAGCTCAATGATCTCGGCCAAACGTATGAATGCAATGAAAATTATGTACACGTTCGTGACAAACATTAGAAGAAACAGAATAAAGCCCAGGGAAAGAAGGCGTGCTGAGCCCTGAAGAAAAAAGATTTCAGCTTTATACAGTGTTGGCCTATATAAAAAGACCGCACGGCCTTTTTTGGGGGTTTTCTTGAATAATTTCAAATGGTCGCCATTCCGTCAATTTTCAACTGAATCAAAAGATTGTTGGCACGATTATTATTTTATTTTTTAAGAGTTTGTTTTGGCCAAGTCCTTGCCTGCTAGATTTCTAATTGTGTTCGTCTTGTCCTTGTGTACGTACATACATAGTCGCGGTTGAGTTCTTCATGTAGAAGGCAGGCCAACTTGGTGATTTCGAATTCGAAAGTGTCGGGGTGAAAAGGCTAAAAACAAAAATAGCTCTTACCCTAGATAGCTCTTGAGTGGTTGGGTCGAGCTTGCGTTTCGTAGTCAAATGGCGGTAAATTCGAATGAAGAGAACAACATTGACCCCTATTAGTAGCCAAGACAATGCTATCATGATTAGATTATGCGCCTGAAACCATACATGTAAACATCTCCGGGCCGGCGTGGGGAATGGGGTTTCCTTCAGCTGGAGGTGGTCGAGTTTCGCCCAGAGGGGGTCCATCAAAATTTCAAAAAGCTCCTAAACTACTGTTATTTTACTATAGCATACATACAGTAGTAAAACAAAAATTAGTAATACTAGTGGTATTTTACTAGTATAGTGGAATAACAGTAAAACAGTCAGGCACTTAACGCCGTTTATGGTACCGACACCATATAAGGTGCCGGTACCATATATGGTGCCGGTACCGAGGGTTGTGGTACCATATATGGTACCTTCACCTTTATGGTACCGGTACCATATATGGTGCCCCCACGTTCGGCGACTGATATAATTTAATTTAATTGAAATTGAAAACTTAGGCCATAATTTAATTGTAATTGAATTGAAATTCAAATTCCATAATTTTACATCACTACAAGCTAGCCCTTTCTTACCAAGTACAAGGTTAAGTTCTTCTGAACATATGAAAAATGACCAGAGCCGTTCTCAATTCGAAAGTAGCTGTACTGCTGAAAGCATATCGGAAAGGTTGCGACTGCCGGCAATAACCACTGAACTAGAAGACCGGTATGTAGGAATTTTCGTGGCCACACCTAAAACGAAAAATCTTAGAAACACTCACGCACAGAGTTGAGATTTTCTTACTTTTTTCTAAAATACCGCAAATCATCTTATATGTAATTAAACGCAAACGCAAAACGCAGCTATTTCTCGAGCGTTGCGCTAACATTTTGGCGCAAAAATTGACTTGTAAAGCTGATATTAGTGTTGAACATTGTCAAGCTCGCAATCAGTATTGGATCGGGTGTTGGAGTCCACATAAACTCCAATAATACCCAATCAACACATGAGAACAATAGGTTCGCATCCTTCTGATAAGGCATATTTCCCTTAACTCACCCTTAGTGGATCGACAATGCTGGTATATCGAGTGATAGTGAGCCCAGTTATAGCTAAATACTGACAGAAACCGAAATACCAATTAGAAGCTTCGAAAAGCACTCCTAACCAAGCTCTTCCCACAAGTGTTTGACTGTTGGTCAAAATAAACTCCCAGTCAATCCAGTCCCACTGTCGGAAAATGCGCAATGGGTAGTGCAAAAAGACGAAACACAAGTCGGCTATTCCAAGCGATATGCAGATTTGAAAGAAACTGTTGTAAAATGGGTATTGACTGCGATTCACCAACAACATTAACACCAGAATTATGTAGAATATAGCAGATACAGCAGCGAAGAAAAGAATTAACAACTCTATAAAGGTGAGAACCGCCATTTGAAGCTGATTAGATTCGAACATGAGAGCTAAGTTTGCATGTCTCCCTGTCTAGAGATGCCCGTTTAGGCAGGTGAAATCAGGGAATCGTGTGCAACTACGTAAATGCTAGGGTAAGGATCTTTTCAATTATGTTCATACATAGAATTGTTGCTAAAATTCTTTCCATATCTTCTTCTCTCTCCTGCAAAACTATAAAGCAACTCCGTGCACAAGGTCAGTTACAAATTTGATCTCTCCAGCTTTTTTAACGTGTCTATTTGAGATTTATCCTGTCCGGCCGGGCGCCAAGATTTGTAGATGTAAACTACGGTTAATGGACACTGTCTGAATCACCGAAACATATTTCCGTACCGCGCTGGGGAATCAAATCCATTGGGGACCGGGGATTCACGATGGGGGCCCATATTTCATTTTTTAATTAAACGCTTTTCATGGAGTCTAGATACATGGAGCGATCACTAGATTTTTGCCATGTTACCCATGTAAGGCCAAGTACAAAACCAATACAGTAAATAAGTGCAACGGTTTTCTAGGTCCCGAAATATAGGCTACCTTATAGCATTACGGCGCACCTCCATAAGTGCAACACCTCCGTAAGTGAACGCGATTTTCGCAAGTGCAACACAGCAGAGGGTTGTGTACTTGTAGATCAATTTTCGAGCTTAACAATCAATTTCGGCTTCAAATTAGATACAGGGTGTCTAAAAAAAATGATCACGTTTCTTTTTACTGCCATTTCTGCAAATTTAGACCAAATAGGCTGAAATTTGACCACATGTCCCAAAATTCGGGGAATTTTATGTGTTAAAGTTTGGTGCAGTAAGCTTGACTCACTCCCGAAAAATTTTAAAAAAGTGAAATTTTGTAATTTCAATAGTGAAAGCCGG
The DNA here is from genome assembly GCA_030248155.1 of Sabatieria punctata. Classification (NCBI taxonomy): domain Eukaryota; kingdom Metazoa; phylum Nematoda; class Chromadorea; order Araeolaimida; family Comesomatidae; genus Sabatieria; species Sabatieria punctata. The sequence goes on along the minus strand of JASANB010003201.1, from coordinate 45,749 downwards.
TCACCGAAAGATGGAAACATTTCCTTTTCCTGTATCTTTCCTAATTTTAGTCCGAATTGGATGAAATTTGGAGTGTAAACACAGAAGTTCAGGTTCAGGGTGATTCGTGTGTAAAAAGTTGACGCATGAACTCCAACGCTATCGTTGGAGTTTAGGCGATAATGTAATATAACGTTTTTTCGGTGACCGGCTTTCGATATTGAAATTACCAAATTTCACTTTTTTTTATTATTTCTCGGGAATGAGTCAAGCCTAGTGCACCAAACTTTAACACATAAAATTCCCCGAATTTTGGCACCTATGATCCAAATTTCCGCCTATTGGGTCAAAATTTGCGGAAATGGCAGTAAAAAGAAATGTGATCATTTTTTGAGACACCCTGTAGTAGTGCGTGAGAAACAGAAGTTTATAATACTCGGAAAATCAGAAATTATTTCTTAAGGAACACTGAACCAATGCAGCTCCCGTTGTTTGGCGGTCAAACTTTTGACACATTGCTAACCAGCCAATGCTCTTAACCTCCAGATTTAGTTTGAGCAGCTTAAAATCGACAGCACGCTTAAGAGGCAGTCCATGAAAAAGTCGAACCTTCCCAGGAACAGCCTTGTACAGCTGATTTTTCAAAATCTGCGTAGACAGCTGTAACTTTCAGACTTTGTAGAACACGGAAGGTCATGGAAGTATTTGCTATCCGATTTTCTCTAAGTGCCCTAGAACCAAAATTACGGTCCTTCAAAAATCGCTATTTTGACTGTTTTTGCCAATGAAGTCCCGACTTCAAAACGGCATAACTCGGTTTGGAGTGGGCCGATTCTGATGTGATATGTCTTATTAAAGAGGTAATTTGACCCTCTATCAGCCTATATGCGCAGCAGAATTCAATTCCTTCTACAACTTTTTCGAATGTTTTTTGACTTTGAGAGGCCATATCTCAAAAATGAACGGGGTTATACGGCAAGGTTAGGACAGATTCGAAATCTACATGCAATTTCGCGTCTGATGGTCATATTTGTGTTTCTCAAAGCTTGGAGCTCAATAACCAAAAGTTCGGTCGAATGTAGCCAGTCAAAATCCTCATTTTTCCTTTTTTCAAACGAGCTGCTTGACATTGAAACGCTATAAGTCAGTCGTGATTTATATGTTTTTTACTGCAAATACATCATTTTAGAGGCAATCGAATAAGCTGTCAGACCATATAGACTAGGTGGCCCAATATTGCTTTTTCACTGTTTAACACACCTTCAACTTTGGCAGACAATAACTCAAAAATGAACATGGTTATACGGTAATGTGATGGCAGATTCGAAATCTACTCGCAATTTCACGTCTGATGGTTATAATACTGTTGCCCAAAGCTTGGAGCTCAGCTGTCAAACGTTCGATTGAATGTAACTGGTTAGAATAAGTCGTTTTGCTCTTTTCAAACGCGCTGTCTGACATTGAAAAGCTGTATGTCAGTAACAGTAATGAGCAAACTATTTCTACTGTAATATTGAATAAGCTTCCAAACCATGTTCACTGGATGGTTCAATAGTGCTTTTTCACTGTTTCACTACACAGTACAGAGCATCACCTAAATAAGTAATTGAAAAGATCCGCAGAGACTATCAAACAATTTTCACCAAGTACACATAACTAGGCAACTGAACAATAGTGCTTACAACTTTGCACTGTAATAATAAGAATGGACTACCCTAAAGGATAACTATCGCACACTGACATAGCAATCGAAAACTATAATCAGGCGATCTGCTATGAATTTCTCCATTTAAGTTAAATTACTTCTAATGCTAATTGCAATATTCATGCAGCAAAATTTGCCCACAAGATGTCTTCAACTGTTTCATATTCTTCATCTTTAACATATTCATCATGCCTGATATAGTGAAATTCACTGTTTTGACTGGTGACATCATCCATTTCTGCAAATTCTGGGTCTTCCACTACAGGCCCTGGCTGTCGCTCATTTGCATATTTTCGCCTTTTTGGTTGTGGTGGGGCAGCTGGCGCAGTAGTGGTGGTAGGTGTTACAGTACCTTCACGCTGTTGTCGTGCTTTATGAGAGAAGTAACTCATTATCTGCGTTTCAGTCAGATATTCACTCTTGTCAAATATCAGCTTACCATCTGCAATTTTGTACATTATGCAAGTGTTATAATTTTCCGATATCGTGTTAATCCTATTTGATGAGTTTTGCTGGCATTAAAAATGCACAGCAATTTTTTCAATGTTTAAAGGTAGTCGATAGGTTTAAATCATCATTTTTATGTCCTCTTGGTCTGGTGATCATGCTGAAAATTATAAACAGCTTTCCATTCCACATCCAGATTTGTTAACTGAAAATGTGTATACAGCTATAAAAAACCGTTCTGTGAGTGGATTTTGTTTGGTCGCTTCAATATGCACGAACACCACTTTTGCAGCGTTTCTGTTTGCTCCATCAGCTACAGAACATAGAGTTTCCTTTTGCATATATGCATGCTACATGGGTCTGTTTATTGCTCCAATGGACGGCATTCTGAGGTTTATCTTGCTGTTGTGATGGTACATATGATACAGTGCAGTGAAACAGTGAAAAAGCACTATTGAACCATCCAGTGAACATGGTTTGGAAGCGTATTCAATATTACAGTAGAAATAGTTTGCTCATTACTGTTACTGACATACAGCTTTTCAATGTCAGACAGCGCGTTTGAAAAGAGCAAAACGACTTATTCTAACCAGTTACATTCAATCGAACGTTTGACAGCTGAGCTCCAAGCTTTGAACAACAGTATTATAACCATCAGACGTGAAATTGCGAGTAGATTTCGAATCTGCCATCACATTACCGTATAACCATGTTCATTTTTGAGTTATTGTCTGCCAAAGTTGAAGGTGTGTTAAACAGTGAAAAAGCAATATTGGGCCACCTAGTCTGTATGGTCTGACAGCTTATTCGATTGCCTCTAAAATGATGTATTTGCAGTTAAAAACATATAAATCACGACTGACTTATAGCGTTTCAATGTCAAGCAGCTCGTTTGAAAAAAGGAAAAATGAGGGTTTTGACTGGCTACATTCGACCGAACTTTTGGTTGTTGAGCTCCAAGCTTTGAGAAACACAAATATGACCATCAGACGCGAAATTGCATGTAGATTTCGAATCTGTCCTAACCTTGCCGTATAACCCCGTTCATTTTTGAGATATGGCCTCTCAAAGTCAAAAAACATTCGAAAAAGTTGTAGATGGAATTGAATTCTGCTGCGCATATAGGCTGATAGAGGGTCTAATTACCTCTTTAATAAGACATATCACATCAGAATCGGCCCACGCCAAACGGAGTTATGCCGTTTTGAAGTCGGGACCTCATTGGCAAAAACAGTCAAAATAGCGATTTTTGAAGGGCCGTAATTTTGGTTCTAGAGCACTTAGAGAAAATCGGATAGCAAATACTTGCATGACCTTCCGTGTTCTACAAAGCCTGAAAGTTACAGCTGGCTACGCAGATTTTGAAAAATCAGCTGTACAGACCAAGGTTCGATTTTTTCATGGACTGCCTCTTAAAAACAAACGTCAAACCAGCATGTTTGAATATGATAGCTTTAACTAAAGTGTCATTCGGAATTCTGTTTATTTTCTCGCGAGGTATTCCTTCTAGGTATATTCTAAATAATAAAATAGGAACAGAGAACCAGTTTCCACGCATTTTACAGCTCTTCTGGGCCGCCTTAGATGGGTAACGCGCGAATGGCCTGCTGACGCAACTGCCTTCTCCATGTATCTCTTGAACTCTATGGTTTCTCCAGCTTCGTTTCGTAATAATAATTAATTTAATTGCTTGTTTATGTAAAGTTGGTCACTGTGAATGTCCTCAGCCCTGCGCAAGAGAGACCTATCGCTGCTATAAGGAGTTTTTGGGAAGAGCCCTCAGAGGTAGACAGCTTAGCTAGGTATTAATTAGTATTTAGGGTTATCCTGCAGTTTATTTTTTTATACGGGGCGATGGATTCTGGTAAAATCAGCCTAAATAATCATAATTAAGTAAGAATAAGGGCGAGGGCACCAGCACCCTCTACCTTTTAGCCGATCTGGGTAAATGTATAGTTTCCGGGCGTAAAATCAGGAACCGGCCCCAGATTAAAATAAATACTTTTAATCATGATCATAACAAATTATAAATTAACAAGTTTTATCGATAAATATCGATTATCGATTATTTGTTGGCAAAATTCCAAAATCGTCCAAAATGGTCATGTTACATATCATTTGAAAGCCCTTCGTCTGACGAGTCTAATGATCACTACATCAGCATAGGACACGCCGCGGGGTCCTGTTATGCCAAATATAAAAGTACCCCTAGAGACGCATCATCAGTCTAGGCACACTCCAGAGGGCCTGTTTTAAAAACATAAAAGTACACCTATTTTATATTTGGAAAACAGGCCCTCTGGAGCGTGCCTTATACTGATGCGTCCCCTAGGCGTACTTTTATGTTTTTAAAACAGGCCCTCCAGAGCGTGCCTATAGTGATGCGTCCCCTAGGGGTACTTTTATATTTGGAAAACAGGCCCTCCGGAGCGTGCCTATACTGATGCGTCTCTAGGGGTACTTTTATATTTGGGAAAACAGGCCCTCCGGAGCGTGCCTATACTGATGCGTCTCTAGGGGTACTTTTATATTTGGGAAAACAGGCCCTCCGGAGCGTGCCTATACTGATGCGTCTCTAGGGGTACTTTTATATTTGGGAAAACAGGCCCTCCGGAGCGTGCCTATACTGATGCGTCTCTAGGGGTACTTTTATATTTGGGAAAACAGGCCCTCCGGAGCGTGCCTATACTGATGCGTCTCTAGGGGTACTTTTATATTTGGGAAAACAGGCCCTCCGGAGCGTGCCTATACTGATGCGTCTCTAGGGGTACTTTTATATTTGGGAAAACAGGCCCTCCGGAGCGTGCCTATACTGATGCGTCTCTAGGGGTACTTTTATATTTGGGAAAACAGGCCCTCCGGAGCGTGCCTATACTGATGCGTCTCTAGGGGTACTTTTATATTTGGGAAAACAGGCCCTCCGGAGCGTGCCTATACTGATGCGTCTCTAGGGGTACTTTTATATTTGGGAAAACAGGCCCTCCGGAGCGTGCCTATACTGATGCGTCTCTAGGGGTACTTTTATATTTGGGAAAACAGGCCCTCCGGAGCGTGCCTATACTGATGCGTCTCTAGGGGTACTTTTATATTTGGGAAAACAGGCCCTCCGGAGCGTGCCTATACTGATGCGTCTCTAGGGGTACTTTTATATTTGGGAAAACAGGCCCTCCGGAGCGTGCCTATACTGATGCGTCTCTAGGGGTACTTTTATATTTGGGAAAACAGGCCCTCCGGAGCGTGCCTATACTGATGCGTCTCTAGGGGTACTTTTATATTTGGGAAAACAGGCCCTCCGGAGCGTGCCTATACTGATGCGTCTCTAGGGGTACTTTTATATTTGGGAAAACAGGCCCCCCGGAGCGTGCCTATACTGATGCGTCTCTAGGGGTACTTTTATATTTGGGAAAACAGGCCCTCCGGAGCGTGCCTATACTGATGCGTCTCTAGGGGTACTTTTATATTTGGGAAAACAGGCCCTCCGGAGCGTGCCTATACTGATGCGTCTCTAGGGGTACTTTTATATTTGGGAAAACAGGCCCCCGGGGGCGTGCCTATACTGATGCGTCTCTAGGGGTACTTTTATATTTGGGAAAACAGGCCCCCGGGGGCGTGCCGTATGCTGATGTAGTGATCATTAGACTCATCAGACGAAGGGCTTTCAAATGATATATAATATGACCATTTTGGACGATTTTGAAATTTTGGAATTTTGCCAAAAAAATAATCGATAATCGATATTTATCGATTAAACTTCTTATTTTATAATTAGTTATGATCATTGACAGTGTTTATTTTGATCTGGGGTCGGTTCCTGATTTTACGCCCGGAAACTATACATTTACCCCGATCTGACAGACATGACTGCAAAACGAATAAACAAAGGCATAAGTATTTTTTCATCGATGAGTTGGTCATTCGACGAGATGTTAGTCAACGAAATGTTAGTCAACCAGTTGATTTTTTGAGTTGGATCTCCCGCGCATACATGGGCCATTCATCTGACAGGATATCCGCTGATGGGGAGGGGTGTTGGAGGTCGGGGTTAGGGGTTAACCCTCCCTCTGCCGGCAGTGCCTTACGATTGACCGGAATTCTAATTCCGGTTCCATTGTGTTAAAAACTAGTGTTTTATAGGCGATTTTAGCACTTTTAGTGTCTGAAGTTTTAAAAAATTTGCAAGTTTTTTGAAGAGATTGCTTACTAGAAAATTAAGAAATCGGAAGTGGGGTCGGAAAGTCGCCTTGATGGTGATCGCAGGGTCTGATTTAAGAGTCGCTCTCTGGTCAGATCAAGTCTCGGTATTATTCATTCTCTAAATTGAAAGTTGGACGCAGAACGCTATTACTTGGTGTACCAACACTTAACAAACACGTGAAAAGGATTTGTGGGTTTGGCCCTCCATGTTTCCATTTCTCGTGACCGGCTTTCACTATTGAAATTACCAAATTTCACTTTTTTTGAAATTTCTCGGGAATGAGTGAAACCTAGTGCACCGAACTTTAACACATAAAATTCCCCGAATTGTGCCACCTATGGTCCAAATTTCAGCCTATTTGGTCAAAATTTGCGGAAATGGCAGTAAAAAGAAATGTGATCATTTTTTCGGTGACCGGCTTTCACTATTGAAATTACCAAATTTCACATTTTTTGAAATTTCTCGGGAATGAGTCAAGTCTAGTGCATCAAACTTTAACACATAAAATTCCCCGAATTTTGGCACCTAATTTCAGCCTATTTGGTCGAAATTTGCGGAAATGGCAGTAAAAAGAAGTGTGATCATTTTTTGAGACACCCTGTAGAATAAGAATTTTTGGTTTAAAACTATTCTTAAGTAAAAATTGAAGGCCAAAATTTTTGCTTTTTTTAAATTTGAAAAAAAAAATTTTTTGAAATACGTCTTAAATGGATCCAGCATGCTAGTACAGGTACTTACAACTATATAATAATTTTCCACTTTTGCACCTTAAGTCAGTTAAGAAACTTGTTCGAAAACTCCAATACAGCTCTAAACACTGCCTGTAACTGCATAATTTCACCGAAAATTGTCTTTAGAGGCACTTCTAGGTGAATCCTAAGGAAGGATTTCTTAAGCAGTCGCTGTTAGGCTCAATGCCAAAGAAGTATTATGCAGGCTGCTGGATAAAATATTGGCTGCTTCCAAAGAATTTACAAAAAAATTGCATGTATGTACGTTAATTTTCCTACTTTTTTCCTTAATTTGCATATTGATTTTTCAAAAATTTTTTTACCAAGATACAGCTCTCTGCGCCCAACTTTCAATTTTGGGTCTGAATATGAGAAAGGGCCAAAACTCGATCTGACCAGAAAGCAGACCCCCTGTCACAAGTATGATCTGTCTGTAACGTGTTATTAATAGGTCTAATGCAATAATAAAGTAGTAGCAGGATTGCGAATAAGCCAGAAAACCTGAATTCATTTCTTATTAGCATACACATACATGTAACAGGGGGGGTCTGGGGGGTCTGCCCCCTACCCGACTTAGGCCATACCCCCCCCGGTTGGGACCCCCCCCCCCCGAGACGATTTCACCGACCCCCCCCCCCCTCCGCTTTTTCTGGCAAGTAAATTTTCGAGCAAATTTTTGCAATTTTTTACACTTTCACACACAAAAATTGCCAAAATCGCATGCAAAACAGCACTGTTTAGCTGTATTTCAGCCCAAATTAGCGATTTTTGGCGATTTTTAGGCCAAAAATTGCGATTTTTCTCGATTTTTGAGCATTTTTTAGTGCCCACCCCCCTCCCCCAAAATTTTGGCTCAGACCCCCCCCCGGCCGGCGCCAGACCCCCCCCCAACCCCCCCCCCCCCATCGGCGGATGACCTGTTACATGTATGAGCATACATGTGCGTTGTGGTCAGCTCAGGGGGGACGGCCAGGTCTCTATGCATAGTTGCCTGGATATAGGTGCAAAATTTCTGTGGGAAATTCAAAAGTTGGCGGGAAATTTAGATTTTCGATCTAAATTTTTGCGAAAAACTCGATAGAATTTAAAAATTTGCGGTATTAATCAAATTTTCGACAAAAAATGCAAAAAAATAACACTTTTCTGACAGAAACATTGTCAAAAAAATCGAAATTTTCCACGAAAATTTGAAAAAAAAATCAGGTTTGGTGCGTTAGTGCCTGGAGGAAGGGTGCGTTAGTGCGTAGTTGCCAAAATTGATTTCTGTGGGCGGCTTACAATCGCGTCTAGCAGCCTCTAACAAAGTTTGGTAGATTTTTATTTTCGTACCCCCTGTCCCCCTTGGCACCCCATGCAGATGTATGCTTATTAGCTAGCTGAGTCATATGTGCTGTACTGTTGAGAGAGAAGGTAAAGCGTATTCTACTTAAGCTTGTAATCTCTGAAAACAGCTCCGTTTGAATCCAAATCCATTTCAAATTGACAAAACATGAGCTACAGTATCAAACAGGCTGGGGGCCGGTCTTCGTGAAATTAAGAACAGCCGCCCTATTTTCCGCCATTGTTTTTTCGGAGGAAAAAAATAAACGACGAAGATAGCGAACATAAAAAATGCAAAAGAACAAGCAGAATACGTATTTTAGGAAGGCGACGTATTACCTTAGGGATCCATTGGAGCTTAGCTGCTCTTATTACCTAACCACTCCTTTCTCTCTCTCCCACTCTGCAGTGCTGGCGCTGACCGAAGTGAAGAAACGAATAAAAATAATAAAAAGAAGAGTTGTTAGCCAGCTTAGCACCCTCCACGCACAAAATTACTTTTTGACTGTGTGTATTATGCGAATGCAATAATTCCTTCCTCAACCGGCTCGATTCCTCTGATTGAATCCGATAAAAAAGATTTTTCTTTTTTGTCTTTATTTTTCTCTCCAGCATTGAGCGCTGCGTAAGATCGGCGGCGTAGTTTACGTAGCTTACCGTAGTTTACGTGGCCTTATCTTTCGCGTTGAGATAATAAACCATGATGGCCCACCAAATGATCAAAGACAGAGTGGCGTTCAGAGATTACAAGCTTTGCGCACATGGGCTTTAGTAGACGTTTCAGCGCCATGTCTGACGTGCAGTCACTACCGGTGTTTGGGTTCGTGGACGAGGTGACGCAGGCCACCGAGCTGCGAGAGTATTTCGTCAGTCTGGGAGCCGAAACACTCAGTCAGCCGGCCGGCCAGGTAATTCTATTACAGTCAAGCACTTAACGCCGTTTATCGTACCGATACCACAAAAGGTGCCAGCATACATGTAACAGGGGTGGTCTGCCCCCCACCCGACTTAGACCAGACCCCCCCCGGTTGGGGACCCCCCCCCCCCCGAGACGATTTCGCCGACCCCCCCCCCCTCCGATTTTTCTGGAAAGTAAATTTTGAGCAAATTTTTGCAATTTTTTACAATTTCAGACACAAAAATTGCCAAAATCGCCTGCAAAGCAGCACTTTTTAGCTGTATTTCAGCCCAAATTAGCGATTTTTAGCCCAAAAATTGCGATTTTTGAGCGTTTTTTAGTGCCCTACCCCCCCTTCCAAAATTTTGGCTCAGACCCCCCGGCCGGCGCCAGACCCCCCCAACCCCCCTCCCCCCATCGGCGGATGACCTGTTACATGTATGGGTGCCGGTACCATATGTTACCCCCACGTTCGGGGCCTGTGGTGGTACCATATGGTACCACTACCTTCGAATTGGTACCCGTACCGGTATGGTACCACTCTGTTCAGATTTCGTGCCACATTATGGTAGCGGTACCATATGGTACCGGCACCCATGGCCATGGCGTTAAGTGCCTGACTGTTTTAGACCGTTTATTATGACACCGTTGCTCCTCTTATTTACTGTTGATAAAACCAAGAATGCATGACCTCTCCAGTAATTTTGGTACAGCGCATCGACACTCAGCCGGCCGCTGAGTGGCACATTCTTGCTGCTCTTTTATGCGTTCTTGATAAAAGTGTTAGACTAAGATCTGTTCAGGACCAGAGCGAGAACGTTCTGGCGCTAATAGGTCAATGCGATGTGGTGGGAGAGAAGTTGGAAGGCGACCGAGAAGTGGAGATGCTGCTAAATTCGCTCTGCTCTCTGATCGTGTCTCTTCCAGCCGACAAGGTAAATCTATTTCTACTTTATTCTAACTTGACAGAGACAAAAGCAGCTCTATACTACCCTAGTAGTAGGTTAATCAATCGATGCTCTTCTTCAATAGAAAGGAGCGAATCGTTTGAGCCGGGCTGGCACAGGCTCGATTATGGGGTTGTTGTCGTCGTCGTCGCCCCAGATGAAATTTCCCGGGTGGTGCATGTCCCAGCACATGCAGCCTGAAAGTAAAAAAATATTAGTTTTGGCCTAGAAAACTGTTGCTAACCTATAGTTATTACTAGCTTTAGCGTACCCATACATGTAACGAACCCCATTAAGCCTGTCAATGCTTAGAATCTTTTAAAAAAACTAATACGATCTAGAAGGGCTAATTTTTAGCTCCTCAATTTGCTGATTTTTTAGTTGTTGTAACCGCAGCTCTCGACCAGAATCCTTTTTGTGCGAAAGACAAATATTTATTCTTGAAACTTTTGTTGGGTATTCTGGTTGGTTGCTGAGATATTTGCCCTCAAAGTCAAGAGCGATTTTTATCATTCCATTGCACTTGATAATAAAACAATTTCGAGAATTTATCTATCTTTCAATCAAATCGGTTGAGATTTGATGATTTAGAATTGTTAATTTTTTAATTTGTCTGTCTGGCCTACAAATTATACCTGCATAGCAGGGGTAATGGCAGCCCTCTCTGTGACAGTTTTTCCACGAACATTCGTCTGCCATAACAAGAGCAGCTACCAGACCCAGCACCAGAAAGCAGAACAAGTTCTTCATAATTATTTCTTGCTTACAGGCCGCTAACTTGCAACAAACTCAAACTAACTGTCAGTACACTCTAACGGCCGTTTTATTTCGAGAGCCCAGTAGATAAAGGAGGCTTTTGGGCCAGCTGTGCGTGGGAAATTGGGATTTAGCTAGATAAGAGATAAGCGGATTAACCGACGCTTACCTTGACAGCTCTCTCTGGTGGACAGAGAAATTGTGATAAATATGCAATGCAATACAATGCAACAGTTTTAGGCATACATGTAACAGCTCCGGGCCGACCAGGGGGAGGGCGGTAGGGGGTTTTCCCTTAGGTGGGGGTCGAGAGGGGTTTCACCCAAAATTTCAAAAAGCTCCAAAACGCCTGGAAATGCGTTTTTAGCTCATTTTTCAGTAAGGACCCTAAAAATCGCTATTTTAAGCGGCAAATAACGTTTTAGAGCTAAAAACAAGCAAAAAATGACAAAAACGATTTCCAAAACACACAGATTTCTCTTAAATATCAGCAGTGTAAACGCCAAATTCGGTTTCCGAAGGCTTTTCAAGTGAATTTTAGGCTAAAAATTAGTGACTTCTGAGCCAGTTTGTTAGTACTGGAGCCACTACTGGTACTTGTATTTTTGGGTCGGGGGGTCCCTTAACATGTCTCGGGGGCGTGAGGGGGTTTGGCCTTTGCAGCAGGGGTAACCGCCCCAAACCCCCTAGTACATGTTTGGTTTCAGGCCACAGAAGCGGTGCAACTGTTCTGTGAGAAGTTGTGCGGACCGACATTCGGAGGCACCGGATGGGCGAGCAAGGCGGGCGCGGCTGTTAGAGTTTTGTCCAATCTCTTCCACGGTTTCACTGGAAAGGAGCTGAGGCCCTGTCACTACGGTACTTTCTAACCTTTTCTACTTTGGTCTCATGGCCTGTGTGTAACACGGTGGTCGGCCGGCACAGTTGGTGTAGTGGTTTAGGCCGTAAAGCCACTGTGCGCGTGGTCGGGCAAGTTTCTTTCCGCAAAGAGTTGGTGATCGGCACAAAGCCCAACCCAGGCCGCCGAAAGCCGAAGCAGGACTATTAGGCGACGCCGATTAGGCGATGCCGATTAGGCGATTTAGCGGTACTATTAGGCGACGGTACTATTAGGCGACAGGAATAATTTTTTCTGTAAATCCGTGCGGCAACATAGGTTACCACTAAAACATTGCAGAACAATGCAAACAGCACAACAGCAATTAAAACAAAGCATAACAAAAATAGCAAACCAATTTCAAGGACTCATTTAAAAAATAAGTGCAACACCATGGATGGATAAATTCCAACTCACTGAGCGTTCATTAAGTAGAGTATCGGGATTTCTGCGCATGTCGCCATACATGGGCCGCGGGGGGGTTCGGGGGTTTTGCCCACACCCCAACTTGGGCTCAACCCGCCAAACGACCCCACCCACCCACCCACCCACCTGAATCCGACTTTTGTTCCTGACCCACACGCCAAAATCGCCGCGACCCCCCAAACCGGCAGGCCTACCCCAAAATTTTCGAATTTTCACTACCACCAACCCATTTTTCCGGCCCATGTATGCATGTCGCAGAACCTTTATAAAGCGCCACATCAAATTTTTGCTGCGAAACTCTGTGAGCTGCTTCCGCAAACATACATGTGCATGGTCGGCGGCTCAGGGAGGGACGGCCAGGTCTCCGTGCGTAGTTGCCTGGATATAGGTGCAAATTTTCGGCGGGAATTTCAAATTTTGGCGGGAAATTTGAATTTTCGCCTAAAATGTTGGCGGGAAATTTGAATTTTGTCCAAAATTTTGGCTCAAAATACGAAATTTTTCGGTTGAAATTCAAAAATTTTGCTGTAAAAATCAAATTTTCGACAAAAAAATGCCAAAAAAACACTTTTCTGATAGAAACATTGCCAAAAAATCGAAATTTTCCAGGAAAATTTGAAAAAATTTCGGGTTTGGTGCGTAGTTGCCTGGAGGAAGGGTGCGTAGTTGCGTGGTTGCCAAAATTGATTTCTGTGGCTTAAAACCGTATCTGGAGGCTTTCTAGCAGCCTCTAGCAACGTTTGGTAGATTTTAATTTTCGTCCCCCCCTGTCCCCCCCTGGGCACCCCCCATGCACATGTATGTCCGCAAAGTTATTGGTGCGATCGTCTGCATCCAGTGTGTTAATGAACACAGCAACCGGAAAAATGGGTGGCCGACCCGACGGCCGCTCGCGTTCTCGACGCAAGCTGGGGAATAAGGGCAAATACCAGAATCTGAGTTAGAAACAGTCAGGGCCCGTGAATATAACCTTGTTTAGCTATAAATTAAGGAGTTATAAGATTAACGAGACATGATTTTAGTGCCACTTAGCCGTGCATAGTTAAAAATAGCGCATTTAGGCTTACAGCTGAACATGGCCCTTGACCATTGAGTGATTCGGAGGGGGACGCCTAATTGGTACCATTATCTATTAATGTTTTTTTGTCGCCTAGTAGTACCATCGCCTAATCGGCATCGCCCAATCGGCATCGCCTAATCGGCGTCGCCTAATAGTACCGTACCGGCCGAAATCTGGTGACAGCGAGTAGGTAAATGGGAACCGACTGGAGCTGACTAAGTACCTAAAGCTACAATAGCAACCACACATGTGTTGGGACATTTGGAACGGGGACAGCTACCACTGAGACCCACCCAGACTGACATCGAGCATGTGTTTAGGCTACTAGTGAAGGAAGCGCAGGATGTGGGCATACATGTAACAGGGGGTCTGGGTGTCTACCCCCACCCGACTTAGGCCAGACCCCCCCCCCCCGAGACGATTTCGCCGACCCCCCTATTTTCCTGGCAAGTAAATTTTTGAGCAATTCTTTACAAGTTCAGACACAAAAATTGCCAAAATCGCCTACAAAACAGCACTTTTTAACTGTATTTCAGCCCAAATTAGCGATTTTTAGCCAAAAATTGCGATTTTTTCGTTTTTTGAGCGTTTTTTAGTGCCCAACCCCCTCCCAAAGTTTTGGCTCAGAGCCCCCCGGCCGGCGCCAGACCCCCAACCCCCCTCCCCCTTCGGCGGATGACCTGTTACATGTATGGGTGTGGGTGTGCGTGATGGGCCCGCAGTGTGGCCTAACGCAGGGGCTACGACGGACAATCCATCCATCCAACAGGGTGGTCGTGCCATGTAATGGCCTAGCTGAGTCTGAGAACAAATTCTAAGTGAGGCGGTTATGTACTGCAAAATCGCAATTTTGAGCTAAATATCGTAAAAAGTCGCTAATTTTGGCTCAAATACGGCTTAAATTTGCTGAAAAAGTTACTTGTCAGAAAATTCGAAAAACTCGTCACGGCGGCAGACCCCAGTTGCATGAATGCCCTATATTATGTTAGCTGAGCTTTCTAAACCGCACCACTCACCTCACCACCTATCTATACATGTATGAGTCTGCCTGTTTAGGTATCTACTGCGCGCTAATAAAACTGACCTGTCGGGCGCGCCTAATTAACGAGTTGCCCACCGATCTAACGACAGTGCGGGGCTGGCTAAGAGACTGGGGCGCCAACACCGAACAGAAGCGACACGTACTTCGTCTGCTGCATCAAGCTCTCAGCGACAGCGCTCAAGCTGAGGCCGGCTCTAAGGTACTCTCTCTCTCCCAGTACAGCTATTAGCAAATTGCAAATTGCAATAGTGCAACCTTTAGCATTTTCACATACAAATATAGTAGGGGCCAGAAAATGTCCACCCGTTTTTCGAACTTTGCGCAAACGATTTTGTTCTTGCTAAATTCGTTCTTTTTCGATTTGTATCAAATTTGGGAGCATTTTTCGATTTGTATCAAATGAGAATATACTTTTTGAGATTTCTGCCATTTTTTACTAAAAATTTTCGACAGACGCCCAAATGAATCCACGCCCAACTGTGCACGCCCAAACGAGACACGCCCAAATGAACCCAACCCATCAAATTTTCAGGATTAACTAACTAGCAAGATGACCGGGTAGATACTGCGCAAGTTTGGTGCATACATGGGCCGGGGGTATGGGGGGAATACTCCTCCCACTCGCCGGCCAATACCCCCTCGGCCGGCCATACCCCTCTCGCCCACCCCCCTCCCGGAGGGAGAAAATTTTCGCTTATTTAAGGTAAAATAAGCGTTTTTTGGCCTTTTTTTCGGGACCCCCTCCCCCTGAGGTCTTCATACCCCCTCCGGATTTTTCCGGCCTATGTATGGTTTGGGGCCAAACTTCTAATTTGGGTGCCTACTTTTGTCTATACACATTTACCATACACAAAAATACACGTTGTTTTTCAAGGTGTATACACATACACATTGAAAATTCGAATACACATTACCGTACACAAAGAAGCAGTACTCAAAATGTGTGTTTTGTGTATGTGTATTTGATCGGCAAAAATCGATAAAGTATGCAACACAATTAAAAATAATTGATGTTTCTGCAGTACTAAGAGTGAGTAAATATCCTCACAAAAGTCTAAACATGGCCTTAAGTAACTCAGTTTCAAAGATTTCCTAGTTTTCAAACAGTGGATTATGATAGATCTGATTTCCTAGTTTTCCTACTCAAAATCAGGCCAAAAATTTGCATTTTCAGTACAATTTCACATGCACATAAATACACATTGTTTTTCCGGATGTGTATACACAAATTACCATACACGTTTGGCAGTAAATGTGTATACACATACACATTCTCAAAAATCCAATACCAAACAACAGTAGGTGGTCGAAGGAAATACTAATTTTCGGCAATTCAAAGAGTATGGGTCTGAAACTTGCAGGAATGATTGGCGTTGCCATTTGGCATAAAGATATTGACTGGGCACCCCCTAGCTCAAAGGGCACTAAAACTGGGCAATTTCAAAGACATGATCGAAAATTCCACAGTTATTAAATCTGATCTGTACCTTCTGGAATCAAAGCACTGAATTTCTTTAATCAACGCAGATTGTAGCCTAAGTCGGGTGGGAGGCAGTCCCCTCCAGCCCCCCTGTTACATGTATGAAACAATTATATGTATAGCAACTGTCTGTACCTCCCTATATGGTGGTGGACAGTTGGTACCTAAACCTAATGCAGTGGGGGTAGCATGTGTGGCGTGACTAGCCTAGGTACCGGCGCCATATATGGTACCACTACCATAAACGGCATTACATGCCTGATTGTAATACGCAGAGTTGTAGATAATGGTCGAGTTGCTAGGCACCTACACCACTGACGTGGGGGCTGAGACGGCCATGGCCGACGCCCGGGAATGTGTGAGAGTGGCGATTTGCGACCCGAACGTCTTCATCTTCGATCACCTCCTCAGACTGAGACCGGTGCAGTTGTTGGAGAAAAGCGACTCCATGATGTTTGAGTGGGTCTTTCAGTTCGAACCGTACCTGTACTAGGGACTTACTTCCTTGTACCAGACCACCAACACCTACCCTACCTCCTCCGAAAACCAGATAGTTTGCATCACTGCTGGCAAGTAATTCTTAGAATTTTAGTCACTAAAATTGACTGATGTAAAGCATGTGCTTTTAACTGTATTTGAGCCCAAATAGATTAGGTGTAAATGAGCTCAAATCTATTTTAACAAAAAATAAACCAAAGTCCTTGATTTCAACCAAAAATCGGGCTTTTTGGCATACCAATCCCCTTCAGGATTTGAGAAGTTACGTACTATCCCTCAGCCGAACAGTTAGCCCATATCTGGCTCAGACCGTCCGGCCGGCGCCAGACCACCCCCTCCCAGCATGGGCGGATGACCTGTTTTCTGCATGGGGCGAAAAACCTCCGAGAGCCCCACCTGCCAAGAAACCCTTATCCCACCCTCTCCTGGACCGGACTGTATCCCCTAGAGGTCTACTAAACACCATACATGTACTAGGGGTTTGGGGCGTTACCGCCTGCTGGAAAGGCCAACCCCCACCACTCCGAGACAGGTTAAGGGACCCCTCACCCAAAAGTACAAGTACTAGTAGTGGCTCCACTACTAACAGACTGGCTCAGAAATCACTAACTTTTAGCCTAAAATTCGCTTGAAAAGCCTTTGAAAACCGAATTTTGCGCTTCCACTGCTGATATTTAAGAAAAATCGGTGTTTTTGGAAGCCCTTTTGTGATTGTTTGCTTGTGTTTAGCTCTAAAACGCTATTTGGCAGCTTATAATAGCGATTTTTAGCCTTCTTACTTACTAAAAACGTGCTGAAAGCCTCTATCTGGGCGAAACCCCACCGATAATACCTACCCCTCCGAAACGCCGGCCCGGGCCTGTTACATGTATGTTTCTTAAGTTACGAATATTTTTGCCAATTTTTACGGAAACCCCATGCATCTAACAGGTCATGCGTCTGTTGGTACTAGAAACGCTCAAATTTGGGCTAAAATACAGCTGTAAAGTGCTGTTTTACAAACGATTTCAGCAAAGTGTTGACTAAAATTTTCAAAAATTGCAAAAATTTGCTGAAAAAAGTACTTGCCATGCCAGAAAGGTCGAAGAGAGTGGAAAGAATCGTCTCGGGGGTCACGATCCCGGGGGGTCTGACCTAAATCGGTGGGGGGAGCTAGACCATACATGTAACATGGGGGGTCTGGGGGGCAGTCTGCCCCCCCCCCCCCGACTTAGGCCAGACCCCCCCGGATGGCCCCCCCCCCCGAGACGATTTCACCGACCCCCCACCTCCGATTTTTCTGGCAAGTAAATTTTCGAGCAAATTTTTGCAATTTTTTACACTTTTACACACAAAAATTGCCAAAATCGCCTGCAAAACAGCACTTTTTAGCTGTATTTCAGCCAAAATTAGCGATTTTTTGCGATTTTTAGGCCAAAAATTGCGATTTTTCTCGATTTTTGAGCGTTTTTTAGTGCCCACCCCCTCCCCCAAAATTTTGGCTCAGACCCCCCCGGCCGGCGCCAGACCCCCCAACCCCCCTCCCCCATCGGCGGATGACCTGTTACGGTAACAGGTCATCCGCCGATGGGGGGAGGGGGTTGGGGGGTCTGAGCCAAAATTTTGGGGGAGGGGGGTGGGCACTAAAAAACGCTCAAAAATCGAGAAAAATCGCAATTTTTGGCCTAAAAATCGCCAAAAATCGCTAATTTGGGCTGAAATACAGCTAGAAAGTGCTGTTTTGCAGGCGATTTTGGCAATTTTTGTGTGTGAAATTGTAAAAAATTGCAAAAATTTGCTCGAAAATTTACTTGCCAGAAAAATCGGAGGGGGGGGGGGTCGGTGAAATCGTCTCGGGGGGGTCCCCATCCGGGGGGGGGGTCTGGCCTAAGTCGGGTGGGGGCAGACCCCCCCTGTTACATGTATGCCTGTTACATGTATGGGCTAGACCCCCTGTTACATGTTAGAGAATCCCGACTAACGTTGTCTATAAAACAGGTGCTATTACATCTGCTAAATCGGTGAACATTTTATCTTTATGTACGACAACAATAATAATAGTAGTAAAGAACCGATTAAGCTAATCTATCTAACTATGTCGTAAAATCAACTTCAGAGCGCTCCAACTGTGCGTGAGCGGGAATCTGTCGGACTACGCGAAATTCTACGAAGCCAATCGGGAATTTGTGGCCAACAGACTAAAAGCCGACCACGAAATGTTGACGCACAAAATGCGAATTCTCACCTTGATGTCGCTGACCGAAAATAAACAGGTATTATTAGTTTATTTTTCTTCTCTTTTAATGATAAAGTGTGATTGATTGTGTTAGGAAATATCGTTCGAAGAACTGTCGCGCGCTCTGCGACTGGAAATAGGCGAGGAACTGGAAGAATTCGTAATCGACGCCATTCAGTCCGGCGCAGTGCAGGTACCTCCTATTCCTCTTGGCTTTGTGTCATCTGGCGATATTACTTGTAGCTTCAAACAAATCTTCTGAAAGTCAGCAGCAGAATTTCTGCCGTAATTATGGCTTCATTTCTTATCTATAATTAGAAAATCTGTTTTTTTTACCATTTCTCTTCACTAAAGTGCGTTTTTCTGCCCAGCTAAGTTACTACTGCCTTTTCTGGTATTGTTCGCACTTTAGTAGTGCGAATCATTAGCTCCGATCAGAATCGGAATTCAAACACAGTTCCGAATCTGAATTTTTCGTTTCCAAAATTGGCTTAAAATTTTTTGGAATAACCTGTTTCATAATCACAAACATACGTGTAACAGCTCCGAGCCGACCTGGGGGACAGGGGAGGGGGGTTTCCTCAGGTGGGGGTCGAGCAGGTTTCGCCCAGAGGGGGTCCCAAATTTCAAAAAGCTCCAAAACGCCTGGAAATGCGTTTTTAGCGCGTTTTTTCAGTAAGGACGCTAAAAATCACTATTTTAAGCTGGCAAATAGCGTTTTAGAGCTAAAAAACAAGCAAAAATGACAAAAAGGGCTGCCAAAAACATCTATTTCGCTTAAATATCAGCAGTTGAAACGCCAAATTCGGTTTGCAAAGGCTTTTCAAGCGAATTTTAGGCTAAAAATTAGTGATTTCTGAGCCAGTTTGTTTAGTACTGGAGCCACCATACATGGGCCGGGGGGTAAGGGGGGTATACCCCTCCCCCTCGGTCGGTCGGCCATACCCCCCCGAGGCCTCAACCCCTACGCCCCTCCGGATTTTTCCGGCCCATGTATGGGAGCCACTACTAGTATTTTTGGGTCGGGGCTCCCTTAACTTCTCTCGGGGTGGGGGGTTGGCCTTTTCAGCTAGGGGGTAACCCCAAACCCCCTAGTACATGTATGATCACAAACATCCTTTATACATAAAGCCCATACATGTTACAGGGGGGTCTGGGGGTCTGCCCCCCACCCGACTTAGGCCAGACCCCCCCCCGGATGCCCCCCCCTCCGATTTTTCTGGCAAGTAAATTTTCGAGCAAAATTTTGCAATTTTTTACAATTTCACACACAAAAATTGCCAAAATCGCCTGCCAAACAGCACTTTTTAGCTGTAATTCAGCCCAAATTAGCGATTTTTGGCAATTTTTAGCCAAAAAATTGCGAATTTTTTCGATTTTTGAGCGTTTTTTTGGTGCCCACCCCCCTCCCCCGAAAATTTTGGCTCAGACCCCCCCGGCCGGCGCCAGAGCCCCCAACCCCCTCCCCCCATCGGCGGATAACCTGTTACATGTATGATAAAACCTGTCCTATCTCATCTGAGCAGTAGTAAGATTTGCATTTGATTCGCAACAATCAATAACTGCAATTGAAAGCACGCAAGTTTAATTGTAAAACAACAATTTTTCAACCTTCTCCCGGCTTTATGTGACTTCTTTCCCCTTCAATACATGTACTAGTAGGGCAACCGTAACCCCTAGCTAAAGGCAACCTCACCCCTCCCCGGCCCGGGCTAAAAATTTAACACAAGTTCCGCTAAATCCGAAACCTTCGTAATCGGAACTGCCAGTTCCGGTGGGATTCGGAATTCCCTCCATACCATACCAAGTTAGCACTTATTCAGGCCCGAATGGACCAAGTACGCGAACGTCTACTAGTTAGCGGAGTGAAGAACAGAAGGTTCGAGAAACCTCAATGGGAACAACTTAAGGTAAACCAGCTGCTTTAAATAATTTGTCTAAAATATTTCTTCCCAAGTGCAAAATATAATTTGCAGACTCGACTCGATTCCTGGGCGGCCAGTCTCAGACAGACGCAACAGAACCTGCACGCTCTTCAAGTGCAAAACTGAATTTATTATCTGATTTTTTACTTCGGATTTATTGCTTTTTAGTACCGGGAGTCATTGTTCATGGTTAAAAAAGCAGAGAATTAATCAGTCACACATTGAGCACGCCAAATAAGGTCACAGAGATAAGTTGACACGATCAGATCAGATCAGAACTCGTAGCTGCTTTGAGAGTGGCAGGGCTGGACTTGAAGCGACGTTGTATGCAAATACGGCTTCCCTGCCCTGCCCATCAAACACAAATGCGCCAAGGTAGCGTTCATGCCGCAGACGACGATGCTGAAATTCTCCCTAATTGGGAACCCGAAGTTGGGCTCGGTTTGGCTGCGAGTTAACAATAGTCAAACACGTTCAGCTACCGCCCATACTTGTAACACGTCATCCTGTGATGGGGCAAGGAGGGTTCTGGCACCGGCCGTCCAAATTCAAGGCAGGGGTTGGGTAATAAAAACGCTCAAGGATGAAAAGTGCTGTTTTTAGCAATTTTTGTGTATGAAATTCTAAAATATTGCAAAAATTTGCTGAAAAAATTATTTCTTCTCTTTAAGGGGTTCGTACAGGTTAGGGAAAATGTAGTCATTGCTGCATTAGAAGTGCTTCCAAAACTGTTCGGTTTTGCTCTCAGAACACCTTTTTGTATGCGTTCTTGAAGGCTAATTTTTGAAAATTTTCCCGCCTTGGTTGTGCAGTTTAGTCTTACAACTATTAAAAAACTGTTACTTTTATGCTCATAGCTAAATTTTCTAACTTTTCTTGCCCTGTTTGGACCCGAGCCCAGCCAGATTTCTTGAATAAAATAATTCCAACTTTGTTTTGTTTTCGAAATTGGTGGATGCTCAACTACATGATCGATTTGTTGTATCTGCCCGTTACAAATCACTAAAATAAATGATAATCTGTTTTGTTGGATTTTTTATGTTGTCTGTCTCCGAAAAGTCAGGGAATTTTATTATTTTGGTCAGGGGATTTGGAAATTGCGGATCTGTACGAACGGTGCAAACGAAAGGATGACCGTTTAAGAGAAAGTCCAATCTAATATGGCTGTAGCTAAACGAGAACTTGACCGATAAACCAAATTCGCTCACTTTCCATCGTTAAAGCCAACTGCACTCAGTAAATCTCCTCCAGATGGCACGTACTCGTTCCACATACAGCCTGTAAGTTGCCAAATATTTGCGTCACATTGTAACAGGTAATCCGGCTAACTGGGAGGCAGTTAGGCCTGAGCCCAAGTTTTCAGGCTAGGAAGTGGCCCAGAAAAATCGTATCCCCGGGGCATACGTGTAACAGGGGGTCTGCTCCTACCCGACTTAGGCCAGCGCCAGACCCCCCGATCGGGGGTCACCATATATCAATCAGGCACTTAATGCCGTTTATGGTACCCCCACGTTCGACGACTGTGGTGGTACCATATAAGGTACCGCTACCATATGGTGCCGGCACCATATACAATTGTATGGTACCCCTAGCTATGACCTATGTACCATATGGTGCCTGTATCAAATATGGTACTGCTATGGTACGAAATCTGAACAGAGTGGTACCATATATGGTACCGGTACCGGTACCAATGCGAAGGTAGAGGTACCATATATTATGGTACCACCACAGGCCCCGAACGTTGGGGTACCATATATTATGGCACCACTCCCCTAGGTACCGGTACCATATGGTGCCAGTACCATAAACGGCGTTAAGACTGTTTTAGCCGAAAAATAGCTGATTTTTAGCGTTTTTCAGTGCTCAACCTCATCCCCCTTCGGCGGATGACCTGTTACATGATGCCCCGGGGGGTCTGTCTATTGCGGATTGGGGGGCATGTTGTATTTGTACGTACCGCCATCGTCCATGTTCCATATTCTGACGCTGTGGTCGGCCGAGACGCTGAGAATCAATTTTTTCCAAGTCACCTGTTGCGTCAAATAGATTGCGCAATGCACCGTCTCCTCGTGGCCGCGCAATTCGCGCAACAGCTTTCGCTGACGCACGTCCCATAACTGAAAGCTAATTAGCTTATCTTTAATTAAAAATCCATCGGTCGGTACGGTACAGTGATCTCGCATCCGTTGCCGTTAAAGCCGTTACTACAAGAGATGCAATAGAGTCCGTCCGGCGTGAAATCGCAGTGCATCTGAATGTGCGCTTTTTTGGAGAATTCGTGCACTAGCGATAGGTCGCGACAGTCCCAGAATCTAAATTTTAATGAGAAACAATGTAAATGGCACTTTTTATTACTTTAGTTGTTTGTCTTCGCTGGTTTGAGCAAGAATACAGTCCGTCTTTGATCTGCATATATGGGTCACCTGTAATTGTACTGTGTAAAGCTACAGTACATACAATATATATGTACAGTAGTCAGGGATTTGTCGACAGAAATTGGCTGAAACTCGAATTATACATGTATGTTTGGCCAGTGGCGTATCCAGGATTTTGGAAAGGGGGTGTAAAATTTTGAAAGTGCCTGGTTGGGCCGCTGCCCAACCAGAGTAAGAAAATTTAGCAAAAATAACCTTCAAAAACGCGTTTAAAACGCATTCCGAGCTTAAAATTAACAGAAATTACAAGTTTTAGTAGTTTATAATGGCCTGGTTCGGCTTCTGCCTACTGTTGTTTGTGTATACACATACACATTTACCATACACAAAAATACACATTGTTTTTTCAATGTGTATACACATACACATACACATTGAAAATTCAGATACACATTACCATACACAAACACTACTCGAAATGTGTATTTTTGTGTATGTGTATTTGATCAGCAAAAGTCGATAAAATTTCTAACAGAATCGTAAAATTTAGATGTTTTTGCTGCCGTAATAAACGGTAGATACCCTGATAAAGCCCTCAAATGGCCTAAGTAACTCAATTTCAAAGCTATCCAAGGTTTAAAGAAACAGACATTGAGAGATTTGATTTTCTTCAGCATTTCTGGCTCAAAATTTATTAAAAAATTTGCATTTTCAGTACAATACACATACACAAATATACACAAAAATACACATTGTTTTGTTGAATGTGTATACACAAATTACCATACACATTTGAAGTAAATGTGTATACACATACACATACACATACACAAACGGAAAACCCAATACCAAACAACAGTACTTCTGCCCGACCAGGGCGAGAAAATTTTGAAAATTCGGCCTTCAAAAACGCATTGAGAAGGCATTCTGAGCACAAAATAGACAGTTTTAGTACATAATTCATTAGCTTCTTATATTTTTGACAGACTTTTTCTTCCTACCTCCACCGCAAAGGGGGGTGTACACACCCTACACCCCCTGGATACGCCACTGTGTTTGGCCCGTATATGTAACAGGTCCGGGCCGCCGTGGGGTTTTCCGTCAGGTAGGGGGTCGAGAGGGATTTCGCCAAGAGGGGGTCCAGAATTTGAGAAAGCTGGAAAACGCCTGGAATTGCTTTTTAGCACGTTTTTCTCAGTAAGTTAAGCTGCGAAATAGCATTTTAGAGCTAAAAACATGGATAAACAGGGCTTCCAAAAACACCGATTCCTCTTAAATGCGTGAAATTCGGTTTCAAAAGACTTTTCAAGCGAGTTTTAAGCTAAAAATTAGTACTTTCTAACTGAGTGAGTTTGTTAGAACTGTCTCGGGGTGAGGGTAGCGGAGGTTTGGTCTTTCTAGTTAAGGGGGTTAAGTCCCAAACCCATGGTACATATACTGTATGGTTTGGCCAGGTTTGGGTTGCTATCCGTAGCTAGAAAACCCCACCTGAAGAGCTCAGCTTTCTAGCGCAACCGGTTAAAATCTGACGGATTTTTAGTTTCAGTCAAGGTGAAAAATTAGCATTCTCAAAAATGAGGGTGTTATCCCTTGCACAGAAAGCAGAGGTATACGAACTAGTTGGGTCGTGGATTACAATCGGCTCAACTAAGGAAACACAATGAACACCTAAATTAGGCCATACAGTCGTGCTTCATGCTTAGAGGGCACCACCCTCATTTTTGACAATGCTAATTTTTCAGCTTGACTGAAAGTAAAAATCTGCCAGATTTTAACCGGCTGTGTTAGAAAGCTGAGCTCCTCAAGTTCTTGAGTCCATATAAAGATTGGTTAACCTGCAAAATTTGGGAAAGATCCGATGAAGGGTTCCTGAGATAATTATTTTCAAAAATGACGTCTGAAAATTCGGAGTCAGTTCATTTCGGAAGGGCATAACTCGAGGCTATAGAAGGCTAGCAGGCTAAGACTTTGCCAAAACGAACTCTTATCAAATAATAATAATCGTGCTAAAAAATCTTTTCATTCGGTTCAAAATTGACAGAATGGCGGCCATTTGAAATTATTCAGAAAACTCGAAAAAAGGCCAGGCGGTCTTTTTATGGCCAACACTGTACTTTCGCTATTTCAGGTTTTACCATATTTCTAGGCGTTGCACGATTTAGAATGCACTTTGCTTTTTCGATGTCCCACATCCGTAAGGAATTGTCTCTGGAGCCAGAGCAGAAGGTGTTGTCTACAAAAATTTGACTGTACAAAATAAAATACAGTAAGCATAAGTCACTGTACCTACCTGTAATAATCTCAAGTCCGGTCACACTAAACTCGTGGCCACCGAAGATTTGCTTAGTATCAGACGATCTAAAATCCCATAACCGAATTTCAGTGTCTCTTGACCCGCTCAGCAGTAAATTCTTGCCACCCAGGTTACGATAGGCAGTCTGAAAGTTGAAAATTTTGAACGCACTTCTTTTGAAACAGATTCGGTTACTTTGGTGATTTCCTTCGAATGGCCGTGCCATTTTCGGAGACATTCGCCTGTGTCCACATTTGTCAGCGCTAGAATCTACAAAAATCACCCTATACAAGACATACATGTAGTTTGGGGTATTTTTTCGGAGAAAACCCCCAAGCCGGATTGGGTTTCTAAACCAGGAAAAAGGGTTCTAGAAGCCCTGATTAGGGTTTCGGAGACCCTAAACCAAGCCTTCGGAACAATAATTTGGGTTTATGAAGATCTAAATAGGGTTCCATTTCCGGAGCCTCAATTTGGGTTTCAAAATCTCTAAGTGAATTTCCGTAAATGTACTTTAGCTGTATAACAGCTGTATGTCGAATAAAATAGGTTTTTTTGCACGCTTTAAAGCAAAACTAGGGTTTTATCACGTTTTACTAAGTAAAAAATAGGTTTTTTAGATTTTAAACGGTATTTTTGCAGTTCAGACAGTACATTTACCCGACTGTTAGTCCTCAAAAACCTGTTTTGAGCCCAAAAAAGGTCTCTGAAACCCACTTTTGGACACCAAAAAAGGTCCCTGAAATAGCATAGTGCTGAAACCCTTTTCTGGATTAGAAAAATCCCGCAGCCGAAAACCCAGGTACATGTATGATACAAGATATTTGTGTTAGTGTATAAAGTTTGTTGGTGTTTGTGTTTGTGCTTTGCACTGGGTTTTCTATTATTGTTGACAACTACTCTACTGTAGACGAAAGTAGTGAGAGAGAGTCATCTGTTACCCCATCTCTAGCGCCGCTGACCACAATTCCAGGTCGCACGGCGGTCAGACAGTTGACAGCGTCCTCATGCACCGGTCGGCGAACAACGCAATGTCGCTCTGGACTGCAGTGCTGAGTGCTGGCACTTCTGGGCAAACTGAAATACCACATGTACAATGTACTCAGGTGTGTTGGGTAGGAATAGACCTAATTCGTTTCGTAGTACAAACTATAGACTACATATTTTCAGCAATTATGACGTCATCAAGACTACAAATTATTTTGGCTGACTACAAATTGACTACAAACTACTATCGAAGAATTTGCCAATTTGTACTCAATTTGTAGTCAGTTTTCTTGGTATTATTATTCTTCAGTAATTTTACACAAATTCAGCCCCGAATCGGCATTTTGAACTGTCTTGAGCTTACGATAAGCTCCCCAAACGCAAATCGTACCAAGAAGCAAGCTAATTTTTATGTAAAATTTTTCCTGCTATCCCTCTTCTTCACCCCACGGTGGAGGTAGCATATATGGTGCCGGTACCTGTGTATTTTTGAAAAGGATTACTACGACTGATTGCCAAATTGGCAAAACTTCGCAGTAATGTCGAATTTCAGACATGGCAACCTGACTGCAAATTGACTACAAACTAGACTACATATTTTTTACCTGAATTTAGCAACTACAAACTAAGACCACAATCTATTTTCTCGAAAATTTTTGACTACGATACAAACTAAGACTACAAATTGAAATTCTATGAGGAAATACGTAGGTCCAGACAGGAGCTTTGCTTAATCGACACCATACGGTGCCAGAAATCTATGCTTCTTTCTCTAATCGGATTGCTTTGCCAACCGGTAAAGATTTCTCTTCCAGCGAGTGTACCGTTACCGTACCGTATGCACATTGTATCCGGCCGCAAAATTACACTTTCGAATTGGTGCCACGGACCACGGTAATAAGATTGAAGGCGGATTTACACTTCTGCCACCCGGGTGGCACTGGCTGCCAACCACCCAGTTTAGACTTTGGTGGACTGGCAAAGCGCCAATCCGGTGGCAGAAGCGTCCGCTCTCAAACAGCCAGAATTGGGCCAATTTACCAACAAGACCAACCGGCGCGCTGGGTCACCAACTCATCCAACAATAGGGTTGCGCTTTCAATGGGCTAGGGACGGACAAGACCAGGAACCGGCCAACTCACCAACACTAATTAGGCCCAGGTGTTGGCCTAATTCTGGTCCAATCCTGGCGGTTGGTCCAAGTCCAACTGTTTGAGAATGGGACTGGAAATCCTCAGGCTTTAAACAATACTACAACAGAATGTAATTTGCAGCCAATTTATATCTGTCATTTCGAACTTGCACCGGAAAAACTGGGTTCTACCTAGCTTTAGATTGGATAATCCGACCGGCTACAACTGATCCAGATTAGCGATACTTATCGGTAGAAATTAATTGTATGTATTAGAATTACGATATTTATGCTATGCACCATAGATGGGTACAGTAGCGGTATCAAAGAATACCCATTGACAGTTTGTTAAGGCTTACGGTTTCTGTCTATTGTGGTGAAGAGCCATAGAAGGGCGCGACGAGAGGCGCAGAGAGAGAGAGAGAGCGAGCGAAGGAGCTAATGATGCAGCTGGTTTCTTACCTATTAGACTGCTTCCGCGGGCTCTCGTGCAACGGCCGGAATGCCTTGTTTCCCATCTTTGAATGCCACCTATCATTTGGCCTAAGCCAGCCCCGATCGAACGTTGACATGGCAACACCCCACACACCACATATAGCTAGCTATAAGTTCGGCTTAGACCGCTCAGCTTAGTGACAAACAATCACTGCCCAACAAACACAGTCGAAGTAGGTATTAGCAGTAAAAAATTAGTATAGTACGTAATGAAAGAATGTGCTTTGTATGAGTGTTTTACTCTATTCATATTGTGTGCTTGTTTGCGTATGTTTGAGTTGTGTATTGCCATGGCGTTTGATTAAACTTGTTGGTTGCATTGACTTCTGCAGCTCTCATACTGTTAGGTAAGATCCTGACACATAAGAACACTGAAACGTTAACCTGTAACCGCCTTACCACGGCTCGTCATTTGTTTTTCTGCCAGTACACAGTAGGATAAGCACTCAATACTGGTGAAAAGATGTTATCCAGCGTTCTGAAATAAATTCAGGCCCCTCTAACGCCATTCGACTACTGTGTGTGTAGTATGCGGTCCCGACACGAAAATACTTTTCGTTAATTTACGTGGTTCTTGCCGCAAAGAAACGCCAGATAAAATAGGCACTAGGGGGCTTTTAGCGTGTTGGTCGTTTCGTTTCGATTCAGTTACAAAGGTTTCGAAGCACAGTACAGGCAGTATTCGCTAGGAAACGTTTAAAGGGTACAAAGGATACCTAGATTTTTCTCGTTCCATTTGCAAACCTTGCTGTGTTTGCTTTCTTCACATTTTAGGACTATAGAACACTTGTGGCATGGCTCGAAATTAACATCAACAAAACGTCAGAAAGAATGTTACAGGTCAAAGTATGCACAGCGTTCGCTAAAATTGCTTTAACCGTTCTCAGAAGACAAACTATCTACACAAACTCATGTTTACTATTTTAAAATCTGTTGATATCAAACTACGTCAACGCTTTCCACCAAAAAGCGCTTTAGATAAGAAATTGCACTATAAATGCTCTTTAAAACAAGAAACATTCATTTCCTTAAGGCCATCTAGAGAAAAATGGTCGTGGCTAAAGAACTCATAGTCCTCAGTTTTGCACTGCTGAGCTTCTACCCTTGTCTCAGTCGGTCTACTGCCTCAACCAAGGCGAACTCTGACCCTTCGAAAGCTAAAGATGAGTTATACTGGTACACCTCTACACCTGGTCTACCTCTAAGACCTGAGTGGTATACCTCCACTGGAATACCCTGGTGGTACACGTCAACGCAAAGACCTGAGTGGTACACCTCCACTGGAAGACCCTGGTGGTACACGTCACCCCAAATAGTACCTGAGTGGTATACCTCTACTGAACGACCCTGGTGGTACACATCCACTCAAAGACCCTGGTGGTACACCACTACAGAGCAGCCATACTGGTGGACGACTACACAGAGGAGTTGGTTCACGGGTACACCATCAAGAGGCAGTAAGCTCTACCTACCAATTTCTTCAAAATGCAGCATGCAAGGTTGTCTTTATAGAATGCTACCGAGTGTATCGAGGAGCAGCAGCCTCAATAACTTCACCGCTTTTCCCACAGAATTATCCCAACAACGCAAACTGCACCTATGTAATACCAGGGCGTTGGTGCAACTATGCGTTCACTTGTGAGGGAGATCAGTTGGTCCTAAGAATTAAGCAGTTCAATACCGAAAGAGACAAGGATTTTCTAACAATCTATGATGGCACAACACCTGATTCAGCACATCAAATTGCCAAGTAAAATTTGAGCTAAAGATACTCCCAACTAATTTGAAATAGTTCTTCAGGCTCAGTGGCAATAACGTCAGTCCAAAAATTTTCCAAGCCAACGCGTCGATGACAGTCACATTCACCAGTGATGAACAAAACACCATGTCTGGTTTCTCGGCTGAATACTGGGAGGGCGGTTACTTCACAGGAGAAAGTGGTCAAATAAAGTCCATCTACTATCCTCATAACTATCCTAACAATGCCGACCTTCGGTATCTCATCAGTGTGGATGAGGGTCACAAGATTACACTCAATTTCAAGCATTTTCACGTGGAAAGAAGTTACGACAATGTCTTCATATTTGATGGTGACACCCAACGCGCCCCCTTAATCACACGGTACAATTTGTTGAAGGCTAGAACAACATAAATAAAGGACATTTAGGCTAACGGGCACTTTGAATGACAGTGACAACTCAGTTTTGAGCTCTGGAAACAGCATGCTAATCGTGCTCAGAAGCGATGGCAGTGTGACGGCACCTGGTTTCTTCGCCACTTACCAAACCAGTAAATGTGGTGGTATATTCTCTGGATGGAGTGGCATGATCAAATCCGAAAACTATCCTTCTGACTATCCAAACGACTCCAGCTGTACCTATCTGATCAGTGTGCCCTATGGTTATGTTGTAGTACTAACACTGGAATCTTTCCAAACAGAAAAAGATCACGATTTTTTGACCATCTACGATGGTCCCACTGTCAAAGACAGAAAGATTGCAAGGTTCGTCTTTGTACTCTTTCCTACAGGCGGCATTATACACCTCAGTGGTAAGGTGTATTGTATTCATGCTCATGTAATCACCCAGGGACTCTTTTGTAAGGCGACACGAATGTAGTATACGCACCAACACGTCACACACATCTCCCAGGAGTTGTTGCAGGCTGAAGATGGTGGCATGTGGTGTGTTGTTTACACACCTTTAGAAAAAATTTCAACATTTTCAAAAATCTATAGGCTGCTCTGCTGTTTTTTATTATGTGTAGTGTAACTACAGTCACAACTTATGTACGTAGGTAGACGATCTCAAATTTTAGACTGAGCGGCACTCCTCAACTAGAAGCCTACATGGCATCTGGACACCACATGCTCGTGGTTTTCAACAGCGATTCGGCTACAGTTGGAAAAGGATTCATAGCTCGATATCAGCAGTTCAACTTGATGCAATTTCTGAAAACTTTTCATCATGGAATCAAATTCAACACTGCCCCTGTTGACACGAAAAAGCTTCAGTGATTTCTGCGTTGTTATTTTGAAATCGTTCTTTTCTTTAAAACAAAATTCTACAGTATTTGCTCAAATTCCACACAATAACTCATCTCTCAATGCTTTGGCGGTCGCATGTAAGTACTGAGTATAAATCGTTTGCTTGGGGTTTCTTCGATTTCTTCGTGCGCATCCCGAGTACGCGGACGCATGTAGGTGGACAGAATGAATCGCTTTCTCTTGGGAACTGCGTCTTCTCTCGGGAACGGCCGCATGTACGGAGTAAGCACGAAACGTTTGCTATTGGGGTTGACTGGCGGTCGCGGGAGCATGTAGGGTTTTAGCACAAAGCGTCTTACTTTGGCCAGACCCACATCCTCGAATCCACCTAAAACAAAACGGAAACTCAAATGACTGCTTATTGTGAAAATATACAACCAAATATATATACATTGTAGGCAAAATTGGAACATTTTAAGCCACTAGACGTAAAGTTGACGTTGTTTTACCTGAGAAAGCCAGCGAATAACCGACCAACATGCAGCACAGAAGTACTATCTTCATTTGGAGGCTAAAAAAGAACTCCACTCCATTTGAAGGTTTCAGACTAACTGAGGAATTTTACATTTTACAAGCACAATTTATCCAGTACCATACATAAGCTTCTCATAAAAGACCTGTCTACCCGCTTAGCTTAAATTCACTACAGCTGCAAAGCCGCCCCAAGGAAATTAGCTCATTCGGGAGCTGCCAAGTTAATTTGGTTTTTAGAGGCGCTGCTGTAGAGCGAAAAAATTTTAATGGAAATGCTTAGAAGCAACACAACTGCGGTTACCTGTTCTCTTTCAACACGACTGCAGTGGCAACGGTAAAAGCAATAAAGTGCCATTTTATAGACATCCGTCGCAAACACCCTTGCTTCTGAATGCATGAAATTTCACTTTCAATCTTTTGTCGCCAAACACGGAACCGACATTATGTCTAGACAAATCACTTAGCCGCCCCTAAGCTCAGATCTTTGCATTACAAGCGACCTTAGTCTAAGCGACTAACTAGCCTTATTCAGGCGCAAATACATTTTTATTTTAACTCTTGTAAGTGAGGCCGCATTTCACGCAAAAAAGGTAAAAGAAAAAATGCGAAAGGAGTGAATGGTACGAACGGAACGTAGACATTATTACTTTGCACCAGACAAATTGCTTCCATCAATTTTTATCCCCGAACTGGTATCGGAATAAGCGCGAATAGTAACCACCAAACAAAAAATGAAACTCTCTATCATGAGCTCAATCCGATTTCGGTTCACAAGTTACTGAAAAGTACCGACTCTGATATGCAACACCATAGCACAGCATTTAGCTATCGTAAGGCACTGGGTTGAGTAAAAAGACAGCATCCGTAAGCACATAATAAGGCCGATGGGTGTCACCCTCGCACAAATAAGGTAGTTTGGTCCATCGCACCAAGTCAAAGCCAGCCGGGTTGAGTACCTCCGACACAAACGAGGCTACCTGACTGTCAAAAGACCTGCCCTTTAAGCCGATAAAGTGTTCAGGCACAGTACCATTGGTCCCAAATTCCACATACTGGCTCCAGGGCAATACCACTGCCAAAAGCACCGCACAGTCACAGCGCAAAGCCGCCAATCTAAGCTCTTCCAACAAAAGTTTAGGATTGGTATGCCTGTCCAGCAAGTTAAGGCAACTGATCAAGTTAAAATTGACGTTTTTCTCCTTCAGAGCAGTGTCCTTATCCAAAAGTGAGAAATTTCTAGCCTGCAGCCTCCACTGCATAGAGAAAGAAGCCTCAGTTACGTAAACTTGGGAGTAAAATTGAGCTAACGCCTCGGTTATGCTACCATCCCCGGCGCCCAGGTCCAGCAGCACTTTGTCCTTGGCTATCCAGTCGGTCGGGAAGCTGAGAAAATTGACTAGATGGGAGCGAGAGAAGAGAAACATACTGCCTCTTCCCAGCAAACCGTTGATGCTGGTTTTTGTGAAGAAAAACTGGAGAACCGAAGTGGCCACGCAGTAGTAAAGTTGCAGACAGATCGAGTCGGAGATTAATTCGGAGTTTTTAATGAAAGCGTCGGTTTCTTCGTCGTAGGACAGTTGGTAGAAGGTGTGCGAAAGCCATTGGTCCTCCAAAATTTCAGCTGCGCCAACTTTATACCACCAACTTTTGTCCGCTTCGGCCATTTCTTCGGTTAGTCGCTGCTTTTCCAGTAAGGCAGCTGCTAGCTTCCCGCCGCGATACATTCTTTTATCAAGTACACCTAAACTAATTAAGAATATTATCCGATCTCATTAATTACAAGTACATCGCCATGAAATGCTTCTTAAATTTGCCCACTTATCCAGAAATATGAAAGTTAGAAAATTGCAAAAATGTGTAAAACGGATCTAAAAATTGAACAGACGCTGCAATCATAATTTTGTAGCAATCACTGACAAGAATAACGACTCTTTTGACGTAATTTACGCGGTTTACCAACAGTGTTAGCAGATCATGTACACCATATCGTGTTTTTCCATGTCCATGATACTCTAACAACACGCCCGAGCTCCACTCAATGTTGACAAGATCTGCTAACACGTAGAACATGTTAAGACAAGTTAGCGATCTGTTTACACGATGACGTTACACGGTTAACACATTCATGTGACACTGGTAAGACGTGTTAGCAGATCGTGTAAACTGTGTCAACAGAGTAAATTTCTGTAAAGAAATTAAGACGGATTTCAGCCGTAAAGCTTCAATTAAGACACATGATGACGCAAGCTTTCGAACCTTTATCGCCGGTTCATCATCAGGCTACCCACTGAAAAAGAGCAACAATCAATATCACAAAGAAACGTAACAGTCATAAAACTAAAGCTAAGCTGTCAGAAACAATTTAGGATTACGTGCATAAATTACTACTAGAATAGCTTCTAAGCAAAGCATCACTAAAGCATTCACACAGCTTTTCATGAACAATAATATTAGAAGAGTAAATTTCCCTATGAATTTGGTTTAC
Organism: Sabatieria punctata; assembly: GCA_030248155.1. NCBI lineage: Eukaryota > Metazoa > Nematoda > Chromadorea > Araeolaimida > Comesomatidae > Sabatieria > Sabatieria punctata. The sequence continues at coordinate 11,958 of JASANB010003201.1, read as the reverse complement.
ATAATCTTCTCAATGTTGGTTCCGATCAATGCGATTCGATTTTAGGGATGGATCGAATTCCCAATGTATGCTTTTTCTTCCCTTATGTGACAAAGAAACTAACACATAACATGGTTGGTATGCATACATGGGCCGGAAAAATGGGTTGGGGATAGTCAAAATCCGAAAATTTGGGGGTGGGCCTGCCGGTTTGGGGGGGTCGCGGCGATTTTGGTGGGTGGGGTCAGGAACAAAAGTCGGCTTCAGGTGGGTGGGTGGGGTCGTTTGGGGGGGTCGAGTCGAGCCCAATTGGGGGGGGGGGCAACCCCCCCCAGACCCCCCGGCCCATGTATGTTGGCATGGGTTTAGTTCATCATGTCATAATTTAGCTCTGTTGCCAGCCACGATAACCCCTTTCGGGCTTCTAGCGGTCTGTCTACGGTGTCAATATGATACTAAAGTTAAGGAACTCTCATGGTTAGTTGTCCATTACGACGTCCGGTAAGGGCGTTGTAGTGAGGAAGATTAATTCAATCGCGATTTCTGCCTTAGAACGGCAAAGTGTACCGGCTTCCAACCATATGTCCGTACCGCCGCTATAGTTTCGAAGGTACGGTGGTGGCAATTTCTGTTCTTGCGGTTTTCTGTTTTAGAACAAAACAAGCTTGATTTCAAAATAACATTGTATTGTGCTAATGTTGCCTCTATGTTCACGTTGTCGTCAAAAAGTTCGACTGATCCTTCGTGACAGTTGCTACAAAGCACTGCGCTGCAATTTCACGGAATCGGGAAAAAGCGTGACTGTTCGCTGTCGACGAACTGATCGCATTTCGGTCGAATTCGATCCAACCCTACTGTCCGATGCAGAGCTGACCTCGAAGTTAAACGAACAAAACTTCGATCAGTTGCTACCGGTGCTTTCAAAACACGCTCATCGTTGGCTTCCAAGTTCGCCTCTACTTTCGGCAATCATTAATCGCTGCAATTCACGAATTTCTGCAGCAATTCTACACCACCACTCAGCAGTCGAATCCAATCCCAATCTAGCGCACCTGCTTATTCTCTACGCTCATTGGCAGATCTCGCTTCCCGATGCTGTCAATCAAGAAGCGGAAAAATGGCTGCACACAAACTTAGACTCCATCTCTGCTGACATCTACTTTTCGTTTCTAGCGGCTTGGGGACACTGCGACAAACTGAATTTCCGCTCAAAACAGTTCAAGAAAGATCTAGCTAACAGAGGCGCTCAGCTTTTAGCAGACGCTAACAGTACTCAATTAATCAATTACCTCTGGGCCTGGCGAAAGAAGAATGGCTATCTGAAAAAATTGACTCCGGGAGTAGTGTATAGATGGTTTGAAGCTACCTATGATCTGTTGGATAACTGGAACTCTCGCCAAGTCAGTATGGCTTTGGTTGCCGTGGTGAGAGAACGTATCTCGATCCCTGAACATTGGTGGCAGAGAGTTCTGACCCGAATTCTTAGCTTAGGCTCGATTGACGCTTCCACTTGTGCGATACTGTTGCACAGTTTTTCCAGACTGCTCAAGAAAAAGCAAAGCAAGCTTGAAATCGATGTGCTACAGCATTTGGTCTCTCTGCTTCCTGAAGCTATGCCCCATATGAGCAGCCAAGAACTAGCCAACTGCGCTAATGCACTGTCGCGATTTAGTGTGCCCCTTAGTCAGCAGTTTTTGGACAACTATTGGCTGTGCTTTGGGAATTGGTTGGAGCTGGCGAACCCTATAGATCTCTACATGCACTTTATGTTCTGGTACAAGAGGAAGCTAAATCCGGAAACGGAGCAAACTGGCAGAAGAGTTGAAGAAAGGCTGTTGAAATTGGATAATTTGCGCCTGAACTTGCATTTTGTTTCGCACTTTATTGAACGCGCGTCCCATCAGCTGAGGACGTGAGTTTTCAATTTTTTAACCAAATTTTGGTGTGCACTTGCGCTCTAAGTCTTAGGGGCCCATCCATAAACTTCGAAACTCAAATAGCGGACGTGGGAGTACAAAGTGCGGAAAGTTTCAAAGTTTTTTTACTACAAAGTAATAAGTAGTAAGTACCTTGTGTAAAACATCGCACCATTTTCAGACTAGGTTTGCTATTGCTACTCACACTCCAAATACACTGTAGAGATTGCTGATAATCGTTAGTACAAAAATAGCTGCACTGCCTAAATGCACAATGGTGTAAAATTGTCAGTAATAGATTATTTCTTCATATTGTTACACGCACCTGCTAATCTGAAAGATGCAATGATTTAACCTAGCCCTCCAGCTTAGGCTTTGGACTTGGGTTATGCAGAACGTCGGTAGGATTTGGTTAGACTAGTCACTTTGGGGATAAACCAAGATTACCAAATTTGATTGGTTTAAAATAAAGCTATACTGTTACAATCTACAATACCAAGCCAATTGCTTTCTGTTGTTTTGAGTCCAGTTTAAAGTTAATCAAACGGGATACTACAGTGCGAACTGGTATTGGGTATTGGGTGTATTGGGGTGTTTTCCAGGTATTGGGTATTGGGTATTGGGGTTTTTACCCCCCAATACCCAATACTAAATTGGACAATTAAAAATAGAGAAAAATCTATGTTGACCTGAAAAATTGATCTGAAAAAATCGAAAAAGTTGATCGATGATTCGGTTTAGTAAGCTGTTTTCGCGTTAAGGAGCCGTCCATAAACGACGTCATTCCAAAATCCCGATTTTGCGTAGCCCCCTCCCCAAAAATCACCTTGCGTCGTTTCTAGGGGACCCCTCCCCCTAAAACGACATCGTTTTCGGTTTACCCCCCCCCCCGATAAAAGGGCAGTACATACATGTACAGTACTGTAACATTTTCTTTTTACCATACTGCGCAATCAAATGACTAATTCCGTATAACCACTATGGGAAGCTTTTCTACATTGTAGAAACCTTTGACGGAATGTACTTAAATTGAAAATATACAATCAAAGTTCCCTAAAATTCCGAAAAAGCGGGTCGTTTTTTGCTAACCTCTCCCCCTCTGGAATGTCGTCGTTTATGGACGGCCTAATCAACTAAACGTTAGTAGAATTTCCTAAAGTGTACGCTTTTCTAAGCACTACATCAGTAATTAATTTCTCTGTTCTTATCTAAAATAAAAATGGTGACATTTCTAATGTCACCGTAATGTACTAGCACCGTACCCATGGCTATTGCGGTGGTGCACACAATTTCCGGCCGAGTTAGGAAAAAACGCCGGAAGTAAGAAACAGGACTGAATTACGAAGTATTAAGTACCAAAACATATAATTTCTGCTAATTTTACGCCTAAAACGGCTTCTAAATGCTTTCCGAAAGGCAAATTTTTCAAAATTTTCTCGCCCTGCTTGGGCAGCGGCCCGACCAGCCTCTTAAAAATTTTAATTGCAGTGCCAAAAATCTTGTGTACACAACTAGAATGTACCTGTCCACTGAAATGAAATTTTTGGCCCAGCTACACAAGTATTGGGCATACATGTACTCGGGGGGTTTGGGGGGGTTACCCCCCTGCTGGAAAGGCCAACCCCCCTCACCCCCCCACCCCCCCCGAGACAGGTTAAGGGACCCCTCCCCCCGACCAAAAATACAAGTGGTGGTAGTGGCTCCAGTATTAACAAACTGGGTCAGAAATCACTAATTTTTAGCCTAAAATTCACTTGAAAAGCCTTTGGAAACCGAATTTGGCGTTTCCACTGCTGATATTTAAGAAAAATCGGTGTTTTTGGAAGCTCTTTTTGTCATTTTTTTCTTGTTTTTAGCTTTAAAACGCTATTTGGCAGCTTAAAATAGCGATTTTTTGCGTCCTTACTGAAAAAAACGTGCTAGAAACGCATTTCTAGGCGTTTTGGAGCTTTTTGAAATTTGGGACCCCCCACCTCGGCGAAACCCCCCCCTCGACCCCCCACCTGAGGAAAACCCCCCCTACCCCCCTCCCCCCAGGTCGGCCCGGAGCTGTTACATGTATGGTATTGGATATTGGGGTGTTGGGTTTTTTAGGTATTGTTCGCACTCTACAGGATACACATCTAATTAACAAAACGGCATGAACTGGGGGTGGTAGCCAAGAACTTCGAAGTTTTTAGGGGGTAGTTGGCTGAACTTTTTAATGGGGTGGTGGTACAAGACATTGTATTTATTTAGTTCCGAAGTTTATCGGCGGCCCCTTAGCCCATTCAAATAGCCAACTTGAGAGAGTTGCAGTGCAGTGATGAACAGCTGGTTCAGTGACGTCAATTCGGAGGAAGACGTTTGTTACGGTCTGCTCTGCTGGTCCTCAGTCAGAATCGACCCGTCTGCTCTAAACCCCGATTTCTGGCCCCGCTTCTGGCAGTGGGCCATGAACCGACTGGACCGGCTGAACACAAGAGACCTAATCTCTATACTGTCTGCCGTGCAGAATTTGAACCAGGCCTGTCCACGACAGTGGTTTCTGCTGGCTCAGGATGCTGTGCTGCAGTGGCCGCTTGTAATGCTCAATGACACTCACTATGTGATCGGCTCGCGTGCGGAGCCCCCTTGCAGCACCACTGTGTACTCGGCTGCAAAGTTACTTTCTTGCTTAGCTTCCTTCACAAACGATTACCACGACTTACCGGTCAGTAGAGGGTTGGTCAGGTATGTGGCTGTAACCTTTAGAACATATGTGTATTTGGGGAAAAGGCCGATTACCCTAGGGTTTCAGAATTCTAATTTGGGTTTCTAAAACGCTGGGGTCAGGCTTGGGCTAGCATTTCGGCCGAGGGGGTAGAATTTTGAAATTCTAGGAAGGGTTAAGCAGATGTAAGCCAAATGTTGGCGCAACGTTTTTGGCTTATTTTTCGCTAAACTAAACTACAGGGTGTCTCTAAAAATGCAAACTTTTTTGCTGTCTTTTAGTGAATGTTCGCCAACCGACCGTAAATTTGCAGACACTCTGTTAAAGAAATGTGGGATGTTTTGTGTTAAGATTTTGTGCATTGAAATTTGCACAGTCTTGAGAAAATACGGATTATCCTGCCGGAAGATCTGTTTTTCTGTTCCTAAAACAGATGTTCAGCAATTCTTCATTTTCTCCGTTCGGGTCCGGGTCGGCCTACGGTGAGGGGGCCCGTCAGGAGGTGCTTCGCCCAGAATTTCATAAAGCTAAAAACCGCCTGGAAATGCGTTTCAGCACGTTTTATTCAGTAATGAAAGTGGCCAAAAATCGCTATTCTAAGCTGTCAAATAGCGTTTTCGAGCTAAAAACAAGAAAAAAATGACAAAAAGAGCTTGCAAAAATTCCGACTTCCCTTAAATATCAGCAGTGGAAACGCCAAATTCGGTTCCCAAAGGCTTTTCAAGCGAATTTTAGGCTAAAAATTAGTGATTTCTGAGCCAGTTTGTTAAAGTACTGGAGCCACTACTAGTACTTGTATTTTTGGGTCGGGGGTAACCTTAACCGCTCTCGGGGGGTGAGGGGGCTTGGCGTTTCCAGATGCGCGGTAACCCCTAGTACATAATTGACCGGTACCAACCAGACATGGGCTAGTATTTCGGCTGAGGTAAATTTTCAAATCCTGAGGGGGTAGCGGCGGCCTGACTGGGGTAACAGCCAGGGGGGTGGTCAAGTTCCCTCATCAGTCCCCTTTTCCCCATGTCTGACCGGTACCACTGTTCCCAATATGGTAAAGGTTATGGTATCTTTCCCATATATGGCGTTAAGTACTAAACTGTATGTTGTGTTTCAGTCACCTACGCCAAATCTGGCTAGAGAATTTGTGTGCGGAAATGGAAGCTGAGTCCATATTTGACGGTTTCATTGGAGTGGCTCTGCTGGCTCACTTCCTTCCCCAGTCCGAACGCAACGTGCCAGTGAGATTCTGGGAACTTTCTAGCAAAGTTCTCTCTCAGATACGGCCCGGCTACCTGCTGCACCTACTTCGCGTGGTCCGAGACGACAGACTGATGCCCCCGCAGAGTTGGCTGTACGCGGTGTTGGAAGCTGTCAGCGCTACCACTCGTCTCACCCCTCTAATGGCTGCTCAACTGTTAGATGTGCTTGGAAGGTTGAGCTCCAGCCTCCAGCTTAAACGATTCTTCGATCCGTTGCAACTGCAAGATAGTGCTAAGTGGGTAGAGTTGGAATAGAAACTCTATATACCTGACTTGACACCCAGACATGGGCAAAGGGGGGCTGAGGGGTTGGCCCCCCATCAGGCTCTGATCTACCCCCCATCAGCCGGCCGCTACCCCCATCAGGAATTTTTGGGAAGAATTTTGTATAGAAAATTATGATAAAAATATGCCTGGAATAGGCGTAAATGAGCTCAGAATAGCTAATTTTAACTTATTTTAATGAAAAATAAGCCAAAAAACCCTGATTTTCGCCAAAAATCGGACTTTTTGGCTTACCACCGCCTCAGCCCCCCATCAGGCGCTCCTACCCCCCTCAGGAATTGAAAATTCTACCCCCATCAGCCGAAATGCTAGCCCATGTCTGCGACACCTATAAATGTAAAAGTGCAGGGGTGGGGAAGAGACTTTTTGCCAGGTTTTAAGCGTTCCAAAATGCCTGAAAATGTGCTTATAGAACGTTGTTGATATTTTAGAAGCAGCCAAATTGCGTCGAACAGCTAAAAACGAGCAAAAATCGACAGAAAAGGGCTGCTAGAAACCATCCATGTAACAGGTCCGGGCCGGCCTTGGGGGAGGGGTTTTTTCGTCAGTAGGGGGTCGATGGGGGTTGTTTCGCCCGAAGAGGGTCCAAAATTTCAAAAAGGTCCAGAACGGCTGGAAAAACGATAAAATGGCTGCCAAAAACACCGATTTCTCTTAAACATCAGCAGTGGAAACGCCAGATTTGGTTTACAAAGACTTTTAAAGCGAATTTTAAGCTAAAAATTAGTTATTTCTGAACCAGTTTGTCAGTACTGGAGCCGCTACTACTTGAATTTTTAGGTCGGGGAAGGGTTCCCGGGGGTGAGGAAGTTTGGCGTTTATAGCTGTGGTCTGTAACCCCTCAATCCCATAGTACATGTATGCTAGAAACACCATTTGTCTTAATAGCAGCGGAAACGCCAAATTCGGTTATCAAATGTCTTTCAAGCGGATTGTGAGCTAAAAGCTAACGATTTCTGAGCGGGTTATTTTTATGATGGAGCCCTTACATGTATTTTCATGTCCAGGGGATCCCTAAACGGTCTCTGGGCTAGGGAGTTTGACTTTCTTAGTTAGGTTAGCCCCCAAATCTCTGGTTCATGCATACAACGAATAGCTACATATTTTAGAGTTCTCTACAAAGTCTGGTACGGAGCGCTAACGACAGGCAATCAGAAGGCCTATATTCTTTCGCGTGGTCTGCACGGTCTCAGTTTATTGGACCTGGACCCCGGTAGACAGTCAGTCGGTTTCTGGGACCAGTTTTGGACTGTCTCCAGACTATTTCTGTCCGACCTGCACCCTTCCTCTCGGCTGGAGTTGCTACGAGCCATCAATAGATTCGGTGTAAAGGCTCCTTCTGATTGGCTGGATGCGCTGATTGAACCCCATCACTGCCTGGTGCCCTCGCTTAAACACTGGTCCTTCTTTCTGCTTGCTCTCTCTCGCTACAAACACCTGCACAGCAGCTACCAGCCGAATAGAGTGGCTTTCGGGTACGTTTCACTCTTGATTACTGTCACTTCTCCGACTTGCGTATCCATTTGTGAAATTTGTATGGGGAAAGTGATTCGTCAATCCGAATTTCCTTAATTCGGACAAATAACTTATCTACTTAAACGTGAATTTTCAATGGATTATGCTTTCTGTGGAGTCAGAATAAGAGTTTTGCCGGTTTAGTGGGTTATTAGGTGGCAGGCACTAAAAGAAAATCTGATGCGCAACTAACATTGTGATTTAAAAGTTTTGACCAAAAAACTGTGTTTTATCTCTGATTCGATAATCTAGAAATTCGCTTGATAAAGTCGAAAAATCAGTGTAAAACATTCGTCTAACAGGGAGTTTGCCTCCAAAACTCCGCCCCCTTACGCTGCGGTTGATCTGTTACGTGTGCTGTAAAATCCTCTAAAAAGTCCGCTGTCAAAATTTTCCGGCCAACCGGCACGGACGGCCGCTAAAAGGCCAGGCCCGTGTACGCTACGTTCCCCCGTTTTGGGCTCGATCTCCCCAACGCCTCCCTAGTGTCCAATCAGATTGAAATTTTCCACCGGACCAGAACCGGATCGGGCATACTGCCAAAAATGTTGGGAAGGGTAAAATTTGCCGAAAACACTTAATCGGTGGAAAACACTAACGGTATGTTCATTTCAACAGCAAACGAATATCTGTAGTTCAATGATGGCAAATTGTACAGTCAGGCACTTAACGCCGTTTATGGTACCGGACCGGAACCAGAATTCCGGTCGGGCCCCACCCTTACCCTTTCGCGTATGTCCTGTTACAGCTATGCCAACTGGGACTCATTCTGTTTGCCGAATTCTGTTCTGCTAGTCATCATATCAGTCTAAAGTTCTAGCGAATTCTAGGAAACTGTTCACTCGTTGGTGCGATGCTCTGCCAGAAATGCCGGTTCACTCAATCTGCATAGGGGTGGAGAGTCTGGAACACATACCAGTCGGACCTTCCAAGCTCACTCTGGCGGTCCTGGACAAGATTTGGACCAGAACGGCCGACGAGGCTGCCTCGCTCTCTCGTCAGAACGTGGAAGTGCTGTTGAAGTGGACCATTCTCTACCAGCTACAACCTCCCACCTTTTGGCGCAGCGCTCTATATGACAGACTGGTGGACCTGAGACGACAGAAGAAATTAGATTATTTGACACACGTCAATTGGTGATCGATCTATTAGCTTGATCAATTGATTTTTGATTGATTAACTTGGTCTGATTAAAACTTAGGTGCGTCTTCTCTTGGTCGGATTGCAGAGGCTTTGACAAGGGCTTAGCTTTAGAAGAATGTGGGAATTTGGCTTAGACGGTTTTTATACTATACTGTCCTCACCATTTTCTGGGACGCAACTTTTTGCCAATTATTTCTTTCCAACAAACCGCAAAATTCATCAATGGTTCGTTTTTGCCTGATGAATTGTTTTTGATGAATAGTTATTCACGTTTTACGATTATAATTCTTCAAAAGATGATGAATTGAAGAAATTATTCATCACAGAAATTGAGGAACAATTAAATAATGATTCTTCAACAAACTTTTATGCCAATTTTCCTTAGTTCAACCGAAAAAGAAACGTTCCACAAACACATAAACTGACTGGGCTCGCCGTGACAGTTAATCAGGAACTGTTCAGAATTGCCGTGTAGTAAAAAGACCTATTTGTCAAGTTGAAGTGCTGGCCCATTCCAATGCACTTGATGAACAATAAAATAATTGATTCATCAGAAAATCTTGCAAAAGTCTTCAAGTATGATGACATGATGGCATACTGATATATCAGTATGGTTTGTTGGTAGGAGATATTTATAGGGAAAAATTATGGTATCGCACAGCGAATTTTGTCCAAGAATTTCAGCTTTTTGTATCAGGTTTTTAGAACTCTCCCTCCCACGAATTTCAGTTCTTTAGATGTATTTCACTAGGTATTCTGCCAGTTCAATTCGTAGTGTCAAGTGGTCTCTGTTCTTGCTAACCTACTTGTCCGTAATATGTAAATTTTTGTCTAATCTACCGCCAAGATAATAAACTGGAGGAGCAGTGAAGGCAGGAAAGAAAAGTTCATTTGGTGGGTCGTCGTGAAGAGAGTGTAGACGTATGGAGCGCCCGGCCAAGAAGTGGCGCAGTCGACGGCGACCTCTGGTGATCTCAGAAACGGCCGTTTGTTCAAAGCTTCGTCGCACACGGACGCAGTTGGTGATTGGTCAACAGTCTTCTGTTCCCAGTCCTCAGATTGAGTCTCGTTCGGACCCTGCCACTAAGTAAGTATGCACCTTTTTGCTTTGCTACTGTATCTACCTCTCTCACGCAATGCAATGCAATGCACATTGAAATTGCAAACAAGCTACGTATATAATCAGCGATTTTTGTCCGCCGTCAAACTATCGGTAGTCTGTTCTTCTGCCAGAGCTTGTAACTTTTAGAACGCCGACCGACGAAGCAGATAAGTTGGTCCTGAAGCCATGGCACCGAATGCTAATAAAGGTAATTTACTCTGCAAGTGCGTTTGTGTTGATTAGCGTGCCAACAATACCAGAAAAGAAAACCCAATCACTTGGCACCCTCAATACACAACAATACTTGATAGCCTGGCCAAAAATCTTATTTCAGTAAACAGGTACCAATCTGTATCGTTAAAAATAGCAACAAAATTAGAATGTATTACTTTTGATAAATAAGAGGCTAAACTGCTGTACTACTATTCATACATGGGCCGGAAAAATCCGGAGGGGGGTGGGGGGTTGAGACCTCGGGGGGAGGGGGGTCCCCCCCGAAAAAAGGCCAAAAAACGCCTATTTTGCCTTAAATAAGCGAAAATTTCCTCCCTCCGGGAGGGGGGGTGGGTGGCCGAGGGGGTGGTATGGACGGCCGATGGGGGGGTATGGCCGGCCGAGGGGGAGGGGTATACCCCCCTTACCCCCCCGGCCCATGTATGCTACTATTGCTAGCATTTCGGCTGAGGGGTGGTAAGTTTTCAAATCCTTAGGGGTAGCGGCGGCTGGTGGGGTTTGAGGGGATTGTAAGGTAAAAAATCCGACTTTTTAACTAAAATCAAGATTTTTATGCTTTTTTTCGCTAAAATAGATTAATATTAGCTATTCTTAGCTTATTTACAGCTAATCTAGGCCTATTTTTTCATAATTTTCTATACGAAATCTGTAAAAAATGCCTGAGGGGGTAGGCCTGAGGGGGTAGGTAAGAGCCTGAGGGTGATCAACGCCCCCTCATCCCCCTTTGCCCTTGTCTGGTGATCAACGCCCCCTCATCCCCCTTTGCCCTTGTCTGCTGCTATAGGAACCGGACACTAAAAGAAACTACCGCAAAATTCTACCAACTTTTAACTGGTTCGCGCAAAAAATTAGGACTCAGCTACAGTAGTTTCAAAATTGTTCGATGTCCAAATACAGTCAGTCACTTAACGCCGTTTATGGTACCTGTTAGTGGTACCATACCATATATGCTACCGTCACCATATATGGTACCGGTACCATTTGTGGTACCCCCACGTTCGGCGACGGTGGTGGTACCATATATGGTGCCACTAGCCTAGGTACATGCATGGGCTGGGGGGTGAGGGGGTATACCCCTACCCCTCCCCCTCGCCGGTTAATACCCTCTAGTTCGGCCATACCCCCGTCCCGGAGGGAGAAAATTTTAGCTTTTTTTACGCAGAATAGGCGTTTCTTGGCCTTTTTTCGGAAACCCCCCCCCCCCCCGAGGTCTCCATGCCCCCCTCCGGATTTTTTCGGCCTATGTATGCCTAGGTACTGGTACCATAAAGGGCGTTACGTGCCTGACTGTGCTAATTGGTTTCAGCGTGTTCTGCTGCGTCGTTACAGCCAGTCGATCTTTCATCTCGATCTCAGTGGTCTGGCTGAGGACAAAGGTACTACCGTATTTAGAGTGGCTGTGCTACAGTATCCTTTCAGAGTTCCGCGCCAATCTTCCGGTGTCTTCGGACAGCTTCCAGTCGTTCGTGGTGCGAGAGGTCAGCTGTCTCTGTTGCAACGTTCTATCGGTGGATCTGGCCGCTAATGACTTGGACTGTCTCGACTGGGTAGCTGTGCTCGCCCACAGGATCGGATCGGTGCAAAGACTTTCGCTCAGAGCTAATAAAGTGAGCTTTTGGAGATTCTGGCATCTACTGTACTCTAAAGTAAACGGTTTTTTGAAAATTTATCGCCTCCTCAGCAAAATGCCCATGTCTGACTGTACATATAGTTTTACTTCATAGTGAACTGCTACTGCTGAAGAACTTCGGGTTACTGTAAGTGTTGCAGTACATTAGTTACTGTAATAATGCCGTACATTACGTAGTGCTGTAGTTAGTCTATTATAGTTATTGT
>JASANB010003200.1:0-10101 GCA_030248155.1 Sabatieria punctata | reverse complement strand
TTAAGAGTTTGTTTTGGCCAAGTCCTAGCCTGCTAGTCCTCTATAGCCTTCAGAAATCAACGGACCGGATTTTTCTGATATCAGGTTTGAACGTAAATATCTCACGAACCTTTCATCGCACCTTTCCCAAATTTTACACATTAACCAATTATTATGTGCAGTTATGAACCTGAACAGTTCGGCTTTCTAGCACAACCGGTTAAAATCTGGCGGATGTTTACTTTCAGTCAAGGTGAAAAATTAGCATTGTCAAAAATGAGGGTGGTGCCCTCTAAACATAAAGCATGGTTGTATGGCCTAATTTAGGTGTTCATTGAAATTGGTTGAGGCGATTGTAATCCACGACCCCACTAGTTTGTATAACCCTGCTTTCTGTGCAAGGGATAACACCATCATTTTTGAGAATGCTAATTTTTCACCTTGACTGAAACCAAAAATCCACCAGATTTTGACCGGTTGTGCTAGAAAGCGGAGCTCTACCGGCTCTTAATCCCATATAAAGATTGGTTAATCTGCAATATTTGGGAAAGATGCCATTAAGGGTTTGTGAGATATTTATGTTCAAAATTGACGCCTGAAAATTTGAGTCAGTTCAATTCGGAAGGGTATAACTCCAGGTTACAGAAGGATAGCAGGCTAGAACTTGGCCAAAAGAAACTCTTAACAAACTATAATAATCACGCCAAAAATTTTTTCATTCGGTTGAAAATTGACGTAACGGCGGCCATTTGAAATTAGTCAGAAAACTCGAAAAATGGTCGGGCGGTCTTCTTTAGGCCAACAGTGTATGAACGGTAGTTCTTTTTCCTACAATGTACTCATTTGGAAAGAGGGCGATAGATTTCATTCAATCATATGCAGCAGGGTCAGGGAGGTTTGGGGCTTCCCCGGCAAGAACCAGCAGCCTACATCAGAACCTCGAGATATTTGCCGGTCGACGTATCTGTGACTCAATGTTTTGAAAACTTTAGGCTTTTTTAAAATTTCAGGCAAACAGTTGCTAAAATTGCATAAAACTGTGACGTCTCGCTGTATCTGAGCCTGTATTAGCAATTTTAGCGTTTTTAGACCAGAGTAAATTTCCGCGTTTTTTTAGTACTTAATAATCCCCATTCGGGTCAATCCCCAGACCTAACTCAAACCGCACAACCACTACCGGCTTATCACCTGCATAGTTTACGCATACAGTAAACATAAACCCATAGTTTTCCCCTCGTCCGCAGATGACCTGCTACGTACATGCATGGTTGTGATAGGACCTACACTTGAAGAGGATTCTGTTCACTTTCACTTGCGCAGCTTCTTTTATAGGAAGAGACATTGAACAAGAGCGCACTCTACATAAACAGAACCAACTACAGAAGCAGAACGTATCTAGACATAAAGGAGTCAGGAAGCAGTCTGGTGGTAGTCCTCCAGTTTGTAGCAGTAGTGGTAGGAAGAGCGAATGAGGGCGTAGGGGAAGCAGGCCTCCAGCAAGTCCACCGACAACCACGCAGACTCGTCCACTATCTGCAATGACCAAGACTACAGTTGGTCTGGTCTGAGCAAGTAAAACACCTGTTCAAGCACGGTGTAGACCGACTCCTTGTTGCGCAGCTGCTCCCGCTCGCCTGGCTCCTGCTGATTGAGCCGCAGCAACGAACTCGATGCTAACTAAACATTCCTGTCTGCTGTACCCACAAGCTTCTACAATCCTTAGAGAACGTACAGCCAAGAACTCCTTCATCCGATCGATTATGTCTCCCCTTGCATGCAGAGTGAACAGAGCACCTGCGATCGTATTGACTGCCCGAGCAATGCAGTGACTGTTGTTGAGATGTGCTGCAACAACAAACTACCAGGTATTACACGGGTCCACGACAAAAGTCTTGAAATTGGAGAAACATGAGTTATTCTCTACAACCCCATAACCGCTTCAGTCTCATGACAAGTTGTATGTTGGCCAATGTGTGCAAGTGAAGAAAGAAAGAGTGAACGTACCACCAAGAGAAGCCTTGAAGAAAGCACCTTCGGTTTTGGCTAGTTTGGGCAGAGAGACCGCTATGAAGACCATCAACAGACAGCAGACTGAGTAGTCCTCCTCTGTGGCCGACTCATCTGAAACCAAACTGATGCAATCAGCTGCTTATCAGTCAACTGACTGACTGACTTTGCATCTGTGCCCGGATGGCACTGACCAGAGACGAGTCGACTGCACAGTCCACTCCTGATGCAGAGCACATCTCGTAAGCAGCCTGAAAGCTACACACTACACACAGACAGACAGAAAGAAAGGGCAGTAAGTTAGCAAGGTGTGGCAGGCTGGTCATAACACGTGCAGCGGTGTAAATCAAACAAGAGAAAGCCGCAAATTGTAAAGTCATGCGTGAAAACACAGCACACAGCATTCAGTCGTTCACCCACCTCCCAAGCTGGATACTCCGGCTAAACAAACAAACAAACAGACTACAGCATAAGTACTGCTCGCATGGGTGTGGGAGCTGGACCTACAGTATCACCTATGAGTTGAATACTACGTGCATGTGCACCATATGGTAACAAGAGTAGCTTCCCTGTATGCATTACCTTTTGGTTGTAGAAGTTATGTACTGTGTTCATCTTGTCAGAACAAATTGAAACCAGTAATACTCTGTGGAATTCTTAGAGAAGGTACAAACAGCTCGCAGCTGCCAATCAAAAATGACACTTGCTTTCTGTTTCAGCTTTTATCCTATTTCCGATCTCTTTCAGAAATCAGATGCTGAGAAGAAATATGGTACTATTCCATTACATATAGCATATAGTGCTGTTTATCCTACCCAGGTACTACATGACACTCTACAAAATCTGCTCTATACTAAACTAACAACAGCATGTGAACCCTGTAGTAGCCATTGCACCAAGTGCCGTTTGTAGTACCTGGCAGACATGGGCAAAGGGGGGGCTGAGGGGGGTTGGCCCCCCATCAGGCTCTGATCTACCCCCCATCAGCCGGCCGCTACCCCCATCAGGAATTTTTGGGAAGAATTTTGTATAGAAAATTATGATAAAAATATGTCTGGAATAGGCGTAAATGAGCTCAGAATAGCTAATTTTAACTTATTATAATAAAAAATAAGCCAAAAACCCCTGATTTTCGCCAAAAATCGGACTTCTTCGCTTACCACCCCTTAGCCCCCCATCAGGCGCTCCTACCCCCCATCAGGAATTCAATATTCTACCCCCCATCAGCCGAAATGCTAGCCCATGTCTGGTACCTGGGTACTACTGTATAAATAGCACTATACGGTGTGTGTCAGTGAGGTCTAGAGGGATAGGAGCGTCACTTTGAGCCAATCTTTCGATCAGTCAGAAAGTCCAGAAACAAACTGGCCAGAATGGGCTCTACCGCAAAACCAGTAGACTGCTATTTTTGTCAGATTGATAGTAAGAAATGTTTCGACTGCACGAATAGTAAAGTAGATGTGAACAAGACTGTTTATGCCTAAGAGTTAGGGACATCAGAGATCAGGGACAGGGATAGAGAATGCATGTAGAAGGAGAAAACGCACCAGCTGCTCTGGATGTTCATCAGGAAAGTTTCGTTTGAAGTCTGTCACTGCATTCAGCAGAAAAGGAATACGCTCTCCTTCCACCTACAACAGGAGAGTCAACAGGCTGGAGGAGGCAGAGAAGAAATTGTTAGTTATTTACATCTTGCAGAGCTTGCTGGAGGAGCCATTTAAAGCTGAGAATCTCTCCCACAATAGTCACTCTCTGGAGCAGGTTGTCCACCACATCCAGGTTCTTGCGAGTTGCATCGCTCACTGAAACACTACCATTATCTACTTTGCTGCTATAACTGCGTTATGCATAATGGTAATGGTAGAGTAGTGCTACCAGCACAGTTACACAGCCTATTGCTACCTTGTACAGTTATCGCCAAAAAAACCGCAATGAAAACGATTCGTCAGGCGAATCGTTGTGACGGTTCGTCAGTAGAGTTTGGTTACGGTATTATGCAAGCCTGGGCCTCTCTCTACTTGGCCCAGTATCAGATAGCAGTCAATTACATAATTGACCCCACTGTCTGCCTGCTGACTGAGCGACCCGGCCGGTCCCTAATTAAACTCGCTGCTAGTTAGCCAAGTGCTATTTACTTGGCGGCTCGCTGGCCAATTTTCCTCACCGGACAATCGCGTTTTTTACTTTCACCTCCAAAACAGCAATTATTTTACTACGCCGGCTATAAATTCACAAACATGCATATGTATATACGCATGAGCAAAGGATCAAGAACAAAGGAGAACAAAGATTAGACACATAAATAATAAAAAATAGTATCTGCTAGGGAGACCGCTCTTTTCTATGATTCTAGCAGGTTTCTGTGAACCAGACTGGGCTTGTAGACCTTGAATTATTCTAGAATTCGCAGCTTCTGGGCTTGGGACAGCTGTACATAGTCGTGCGGTTTTGGCGTTATTAGTTAATCGCGTTAATTGCGTTAATCGGATTGCCGTACTCCTGTCCTACTACTGGTGGTACTGGGTGCCCAACAAAGGGAACAAAAAATCCGTCCCTGACCGGTGGACAGCCAAGTTGCGTAATACGGCAGCCCAGCAACAGCAGCGGGTCTGTCCTTGCGCAACTCCGTGATGGACCGGGGCTAAGAACAAAAGACCGGTAAAACGGAGCTCCATGGGCCTACCGCTACTAGCCTACCCGTTTTACCGGTCCTACCCATACTACCGGTCATTTTGAAAAACGCCTTGTGTCAGTTTTGCGTGTATGCAAGGTAACAGGTGAAAAACGATCTGAGTTAGAAAGACAAGGACTGCTGTTAGTCAAGCCCACCCAGACAGGCAACTGTTAGGGCCTCACACATTTGGACAGCCGCCCACCGACGCATTATGCCGGCCGCCAATGACCGTTAGTCTAGCACTACTACTAGCAACTCCACTCCATGGCGGGCGAGCTCTGCTAAACTACGCATTTAACTTAACAGAATTAGATCACTGTTCTTTATTAGAAGTTTGCAGTTTTGTTGACATTACTATAAGGTGCATATAAATGTTTGTTTGCCAATTTAAAGCCGGTGCAGTGAAATAAATGCTGCTTTGGAGGTGAAGGTAAAAACGCAAATTGCAGGGTGGAGCGAAAGTAGCCAGCGAGCGGTCAAGTAAATAGCACTTGGCTCACTAGCAGCGAGTTTAATTAGGGACCGGCCGGGTCGCTCAGTCAGACAGGCAGGCAGTGGGGTCAATTATGTAATTGACAGTGAAAGAGATTCGCACTATATAACACACACTGGTCTAACCCTCTTGTCATTGTTTGTTAGTGTATTTACAATAAACTCTTTCATTTTGGTGCCGAGACCCGGGATTCATTGTTGTGTTGTGTTTGCCACTATGCCCAAGCCAAAGACCAAGCTCGCTCAACCCACTCGTTCCACCCGCCGCAAGAGCAAGATGCCTCCTGAATCTGCCCACACTTCTGCGACCACTTCCCGTTCTTCCTCTCACTCATCAGTGCATCTCTCAGTTAGTCAAATCAACCTCGCAGCCGCTCCTCCCGTTCGCCCGCCCACGGTTCCTCCCACATTTTCGCAAGATGACGACCGCCCTCCTCAGCCCACCACTACGGATTTCCTTCATTTCCTCCAACAACAACAACAACGCTACGACGAACAACAACAACGCCACGAAGAACAACGACAGCGCCACGAAGCACAGCAACAACGCCATGAAGAACAACAACAACGTCAACAAGACGCATTCACACAACTTTTCCAGCAACAAGCACGTTTAATCGCAGCCCTCAATGATCGCCCTCGCGCCGTTCAGCCACAACTTTCTGTCAACCTTCCGCGCCCCTCAACCTACTGCTTCAATCAGTCGGCCAACGACGTCCCATTCGCTCACTGGTCCGCTGACGTCGCCACTTTCGTGCAACAATCCGGTCTCCCGTGGCGCAAGGTATTGGAAGACGCTCTCGACACCGCCGCTCAGCAACAATTCCATTCGCTTTCGGACGCCCAGACAACCACTCTTGCTGCCGCGCTCACCCATCTCGAACCTCTCCTGCAACCGGCCGAGTCCCCTATCCAGGTCGCCCTCGCCTTACTCCAACAGCCACCCACTTCCGACGTCATCCAGCTCGCCAACCATTTCAAGTCTCAGATGTCCCGTCTTCCGTCCGCGGAGAGTATTGCTGCAGCCGCGTTCGTCAATCTCCTCCCCTACCAGATCAAGAAGCATATGATTCACCACCTCTCCGATCCCGCTCAGCCTCACGACATCTACTCGGTTACCACAGAAGCTGTCAAGTACTTCAACACCGAGCAGGCAATCACCAGTTCTCTCCATCATCATTCTTCTCCCTCTTCAGCCTCACAACAACGCGCGTCCACTGATTCCCCTCCCAGGTGTTACAACTGCAACAGAGTCGGCCATCTCGCTCGCCAGTGTCGTTCGCAGCAACTCTCTACCAAGCCGGCTCCCAAGTCAACTCCCGTCTCTCCTGTTCGTCCCATCGTTCGCCGTGTTGTTCTCAACTCTCAGCCGCGCTCTCCTTCCCCTTCACCTCAGGACGCTTGTCAGGCACAGAGGCGGCCACGTCGACACTCGTCCAAGGAAGGTGCACACCAGCTCACGCCATTCGCTAGCCGAGCCACCGGTATCATCACATGGTTCAACTCTCGCTATGGGTTCATCTCAAGCTCCGATTCTCCCCAGCACTACTTCTTTCTCCCGTCTCAACTTCACTCTTCTGTGTCCCAGCTTGCAATGTGCGGCAGAGAGGAGGTTCAATTTGATGTTCTGGATGGCCAGCCTCACTATGTGGCGGTCAACATTACACCCACTGCGTCTCGGTCGGCTTCTGGCTCTCATTCCCACGGTTTCTACTCTCCCGGTTCTCACAGTTCCCGCTCTCCCATTGTTCGTGATACCAGACGATCGTCAGACTCGGACGTGCCCGCAGATCGGCGCTCGTTTGGGGGGGAGTGATGAAAGAGATTCGCACTATATAACACACACTGGTCTAACCCTCTTGTCATTGTTTGTTAGTGTATTTACAATAAACTCTTTCAACAGCTACCTGATACTGGGCCGAGTACACTGTAGAGAGGGGCCCAGGCTTGCATAATACCGTAACCAAACTCTACTGACGAACCGTCACAACGATTCGCCTGACGAATCGTTTTCATTGCGGTTTTTTTGGCGATAACTGTATATGCACCTGTAACTAATACAACTGGTTGTCCGAAAAACTAATATTCAGAAAATTGTTCAAATGATGCATGAAATTTCAGTGGACAAAATTCAATGCTTGTTAAAATTGTTTGGGGATCCGAAGCTCATTTGCAACTATAGACCATTGCCGTGAGGCTGAGGGCACTGATAAGACGTGGCCACGTTCGTGGAGTGCACGAACAAGGTGTAGGCTGGGCCAGCACACACAGGCACAGCGGCTTTGCAGCATAAACCACTACAACTGTGCCGGCAAAGTTGCCAAATTCAGCAATTGTGGACATTCTGCAAATTTTAGCTCACTTGCAGAAAAGGAAAGGTTCTATATATTTGCTACACCCTGTGCATTACCGGTTAATTGTTTGAAGAACTCCCGCATGCGTTCTGGCTTCTCAAAGTTGGTGCGCATGGCACGCAGCACTTCCTTGTTCTGCACGACCAGCTTCTGTAAGTGAGCAGATATGTAGATGAAGACAACACTGCATAATGACTACCTTCAGCTCGGTAACCTGACTAGCCACATGCCAAATCAACCGTTCAGACATGAACTTTATTCCATAGGCTCCCAACAGCTGAGCCAGTGCACGCAACTCTAAAAACTCAAGAGCATTTTTTATAAAAACCAGACAGGTCCCCTTATAAGGGCGGAACATGAAATGTTGTGACCTATACTTTTTATGTGATGAATCAATAGGTCTTCAGTAGAAAACACCACCACTGCGGTATTTTTGCTCTCCGATACCCCTTGCGGTATTTACGGCCAAAAACGTGATTTTGGACATTTTGAACCCGTGGAAAAGCGTACCTGAACCGATTGGGCTCATATTTTCAGCGTAGATTATGCTTACCATGCCAACTATTCGTGCAAAGTTTGGAGCGTATTGATTTATGCTCACATGAATAGCGTCGATTTTAAGGGGTCTTTCAAAAAGTTGAAAAATATTTTTTGGCCCAGTTCAGGATTTTACCCATACTTTCAGGGGAGATAGAGCTGGTCGTTGGCTACATGCCGGTGTTTTCACTTTTTTCTGGACTCGGCCCCGTTTTTGAGTTATTCATGTTTTAATTTTCAAAAAAAACATTTGCGGTATCTTTTAGAGTCATGCACAGTTCTGGCGTGCCTGAAGTTAGAGCGACTAGTGGTAGAGCGTTAGACGTAGAATGTGATGGGCTATATAACCATATACACGAAATCGATTTATAAGCTCGCACACCAGAATGGTGGCACTCCGAACCCAGCGATAGGGATCAAAATCTGTAAGAAAAACTGGTTGTAAATTGTGTCACTTTCGAACGAAAGTTTGGAGTGCCGCCATTCTGGTGTGCCAGCTCATAAACCGATTTCATTTACATGGTTGGATAGCCCATCACATTCTACATCTAACGCTCTACTACTGGTCGCTCTAACTTCAGGCACGCCAGAACTGTGCTCTTAAACTGCTCTTAAAAGATACCGCAATTTTTTTCGGAAAATTAAAACATGAATAACTCAAAAACGGGACCGAGTACAGAAAAAGTGAAATTGCTGGCATGTAGCCAACGGCCAGCTCTATCTCTCCTGAAAGTATGGGCAAAATCCGGAACTGGGCCAAAAAATATTTTTTCGACTTTTTGAAATACCCCTTTAAAATCGATGCTATTTATGTGAGCATGAATGAATCGGCTCCAAACTTTGCACAAATAGTTGGCATGGTAAGCATAATCTACGCTGGAAATATGAGCCCAATCGGTTCAGGTACGCTATTTCACTGGTTCAAAATGTCCAAAATCACGTTTTTGACCGTAAATACCGCAAGGGGTATCGGAGAGCAAAAATACCGCAGTGGTGGTGTTTTTTACTGAAGACCTATCGATTCATCACATAAAAAGTATAGGTCAGACAATTTCATGTTCCACCACCCGTCTGGTTTTTATGAAAACTGGCTCTTAAATTGAACTCATTCACAATATAAAGCAATCCTACGTACAAAATAGAGCCTTTACATGAACTGTCTAGAACCAAGAATGCATGATAGAGTAGCAAAAAATTTCGACTTAGCGTCCGGCTTAGTGTTGATGCACTGCACCATAAATTACTGGAGGAGTCACAAATTTCTCGACCCCTGAGGTAATTGTGGATGCGCTTTACTGCAACACAACCTGATTTTTGAGTGGGATATTAAATCTGTCTTTGGGAATATAGCTGCCCCGTTGATTCCTTAAGTCTATGACGGCAACATGATAAAGAGATAGAAAGGCAAAAAGCTGGCTTATGGAAGCATGTGACATGTGTACATGGCCAAGCTCGTGTGTTGCATTCAGAATGGAAAGTTTCAAAAATGCAAAAAGCCTGGTGCATTTCACAGATATCTTGCAATCACGCCTTGCAATTGGACACTTCCTTTAGTTATTGTGATGATTGAAGATCCTAGACGAAATATGGAATGAATTGCCATTGTAGAAAATGATTGAAAATTTTGTTAGCGTCATGCTTGCTCAGACATCAGATTGCGCTGCAATAAATTACAGGTGCAATTACCTCAGGGGTTGGAAAATTTCTGACCACTCAAGTAATTATGCTGCAGGACATCCACACTCAGTGGATGTCTGAGTGGCACATTCTTGCTACTCTTTAATGCATTCTAGCCGAATTTTGGAAAATATTCTACACAGCTGTAACTTTGACCCACTGCAGAACAAAGTAATAAAAATAATATTTTCTCTAGTTGCAGTGCTATTAATCAAAATATGCACAAATTGGTCAGCAGCTGCCAGGTTCGAGGAAAAATAATTGGTACCTTAGATTACATTTGAATGGACGGATTTGGTTGAAGGGCAAAAGCTGTGATTCGAAAAGGTTGAAAAGCTTCATGCCAACGACATAAAGCGAAATTGGTTCAGTGGACTCATT
>JASANB010003199.1:0-84312 GCA_030248155.1 Sabatieria punctata | reverse complement strand
GATGAAATTCTTCATGGTGGCTTGTTGTTGCTCGATCCAGACCAACACTGTCCCTGAATCTCTCGAACGCCTGAGGCCCGAGGCGACTGGTGATGGCGCTGTTGAGCTCATGGTCTGTCATGTGAACGCCCTCCTTCATCTCTTGTTGCTCGATCCACAACTCCATCTCCGATATGAAGTTGGTCCATGACCTTGGTTCTGGACTACCTACAGGCCAGAATGGTTGGACGTCTGGGATGTTCCAGGCCCTTCTTGCTTCCCTCTGCACCGGATTGGCTGGTCCTGGATTCTACCGCTGCTCCTGATCAGTCATTGCCACTTTTGTTCGTTACCACTTTTTGAATTTGGCATCAGACAAGGTGCAGCAAGAGTTTGGATTGGCCATTCCAAATCAGGTTTGTCACGATTCGATGAAGTTTCAAATCGGCTTGGAGAATGGGCAAGGAGTATCTCTCAAAGTGCCCGCTGGTACCAAGTTAGGCACATTGTATCCAATAGACAAAGTGGTGGCTGATTCATCAGAACTTGACTTGGCAAAACATGCAACAGTGAACACAACAACTGTGACACCAATGTCAGCTGAGAACAGTCAGGCGCTGCTCAGAGGAAAGCTCACTGGATTGAGTCAGCAGCTGTCAGATCAGGAGCAACAGTTGCTGCAAGAATTTTTGTTGCTTCACCATGAAGTGTTCAGTGTGCATGATCTAGATGTTGGTCGCACAACAGAGATCACTCACAAGATTCCTACAGGCGATGCACCTCCCGTTTTTGAGGCAGCGCGTCAACTACCATTTGTGCTGCGAGACATTGTGGCGCAACAAGTCGCAGACTGGCTAGCCCTTGGCATAATTGAACCAGCAGAGGGACCGTACAGCAGTCCGATAGTTCTGGTACGAAAGAAGGATGGCAACTACAGGATGGCCATAGACTACAGGAATCTAAATTCATCAACACAGAAAGATCGGTACCCAATGCCACAACTAGATGATGTCTTTGACAGTCTCAAAGGCTGTCAGTACTTCACATGTCTGGACCTGCTGTCTGGTTTCCTTCAGGTACCTGTTGCAGAAGAAGATCAGCTCAAGACAACTTTCGCAACCTTTTGTGGCAGTTACTATTTCAGATACATGCCCTTTGGACTAACTGGAGCTAGTTCTACCTTTCAACGTTTGATGAACAAGGTGCTACAGCCTCTCAATGTCGGCTCAAGACCGTTTGTACATGTCTATATCTAAAGCTGGAGAAGCCGAATCCAAGCCGCCTAAACATCAACGACATAAGGACCACTGTGGCCAAAGCCTGGTCACTTGACCTCCTGCTCGATTCGGAGGTGGACCAGTGGACGGCGCGTCTGGATCACCTGCAAATGCAAGGCGGTGGTACGTTATAGCCGCTGTTGTAAACCAATGCATGCACATCTGTTTTTGCCCGATTTCACGAATTCTTCTCAGGATTGGGTCAAGCCTATGACCAAAGCTTAACTTATTTCAGACATCCCACATGAGCAGTTTTTTGCCGCGCCGCTGGACTACCTAATGGGGAAGGCGCAAGAAGGGGACGAACCGGTTGCTAGTTCGGCCAGACTGGAAGAGACCAGCGACTATCCTCCAGTAAGTGCATTCTATTTCATTTATTGTTGCTGGCAACCACAGCGCTCACTATTTGATAGCTCCGCGTATTCACCACTCTATGCTAATATCATTCGGCGCACCAAACCTGTTGTTTTAGAAGACAAAAGCGCTTGAATTTCAGCTGCAAACACAGAGTTTTGCACACTTTTGACCCAAAAGTCACGCGCATGGAAGCTTAGCAAAGCGTCGATTAACAGGCCATTCAGACTCAGACAGAGACAACCAGGGTGGCCCCATCCACCAGAGCTGATTTTCAAAAAGCGCAGAATAATTTTTGTCTTGTGAGTGCGTGTATGAGTGATTTTTTCAATTTCTCTAAACGGTCCAACTTTTGGAATAACTCGCACCAACTCTGGCTCGTAAAATATGCCCTCAATGGCCTCTCCCGCGATATCCTCCAATTTATATGTTGCTGGCGCACGATTTCTCAGCACACCGCTCACTTTGAACACTTCAGTTGTAAATGAAGGCAAATAGCCTTTACTTAGCTTGTGCTTTTCTACGTTATGCGCACAAAGTCTCCAACTTTATACTTGTACTTTTGCTTAATATTCAGACTCATCGATTTACCGTACAACTTTTGCCATAGCTTCTCTGCATTTTGCTCGGTCACATCGGCTGGTTTCGTGCCGGTTGTTTTGCACACCGAATTATTCATGGCAGTTATGATGCGTTGCACAACATCCACATAGCGAAACGTTTTCATGCGCGTGAAATAGCGGTAAATTCTAGTTTTCAAATGCCTTACGTAGATTTCCGCCATGGCTGCTTTTACATCGGGACTGGTGGCAGAAAAGTAAGAAATGCACTGTTCTTTTAGATATGATTGAAATTTGTTGCCCGTAAATTCTTTGCCTCGGTCCATAGTCAGGTACCAACATTTTCGACCAGATTTCTTTAGAATGTCATCAAATGCCTTCGCAACTACTTCAGGAGTTTTGTTTTTGATCGATCGCACAAATAGATACCGCGAGAAAACATCAACAACC
Source organism: Sabatieria punctata (assembly GCA_030248155.1). Classification (NCBI taxonomy): domain Eukaryota; kingdom Metazoa; phylum Nematoda; class Chromadorea; order Araeolaimida; family Comesomatidae; genus Sabatieria; species Sabatieria punctata. Next base: position 81,692 of record JASANB010003199.1, on the reverse strand, counting down.
ACCAACAAAAATGTACAATTGTCGTTGTACGATTTCAGTGCAGACATATCGGCCAAGTCCGCTTGCCAATGAACGTCCAGGCCTCCCGCGATTATTTTATTTCGCTTAAACTTACGCCTATACTTCTTGTGTAAGGTGTAAGTATCTTGACGAGCCAAAAACGCGCGAACATCGGACAATGTTATTGATTTATTATGTTTCTTCGCAGCATGGTACAATGGGTACAAACTGGTATAGACAATCACTCGATGGATCGTAATACAGCTTACTCAACAACCTTTCACTGTTCATACTTTTTGATGATATGGTTGCCAAATTCCCGTTTCAGGTATATAAATTTGTGTAGGTTTTCGTACTTTATCACTCCGATTGGGTGACTTTTTATGAAAAGCGCGCATTTTTCCCGTGTCAGCTGCTCTTTCGTATGGTGTCCATCTATGCTGCTGTTTAATAGGTGCTACTGCTTCGGTGTCATCATCCTGATCAAGCATTACTGCCATATCGGGCGGCGGTTCGGCGTGCGGCGTTCCTACGGCCCTATCCCACCAAAAGGTATTTGTCACTGCTTCTTGGGGTACTACGGCATTGAAATAATGATTTAGACACTTTCATACCCGCTGAACACGATGGCGGGTTGCATTTTTTGAATTTCGGAGCCGAATGTTACCAAAATTGGCCTTTTTTCAAAATATGCGAAATTACCATAATTTTAGTGGTTTAACTAGAAACCGGGACTGAATTTTTTTGAATTTGACTTCGGATTCAAAATCAGCGTCATTGAAAACCCCAAAGTGCATGAACTTTCGTTATTCTGACCATTTTCCCATCCATTGAGTCGCTTTTAGTCTGACTGCCAGTTCCACTTTGATTTCTATGCCCGAGGTGCCAGTTATTCGCTTAGGCTCAAAGAGGTTCACACTTTTAAAATTTCGAACGGCATTGAAATAATGATTTTACTTATTACTGCACTACTTGCGGCACTACCACCAGTTCCGCTTCTACCGCGCTGATGACGGTACCTGCCGGATGCAGTACAAGGAGCTGGCCGAGTCGCAGTGGCGACCGGATACAGTGCAGGTACAAACGAAAGCCAGATGAGGAATGAGCCTGGAAATGGATCTTCTAAATAATTATATTCTGGCAAGTAATTTTTCGAGCAAATTTTTTGCTTTTTTAGAATTTTGGACACTAAAGTTGCTAAAATCGCCCGAAAAACGGCACTTTTTTAGCTGTATTTGACCCGAAATCAGCAATTTTAGATGATAGTTAGCCGAAAACTCCATTTTTTGCATTCAAAACGACACATCTTTTATTGCAAAATTGGCCATGATTTTGATGGAAATCACCAAAAGTGATTTAGTAGTAAAATTTCCATTTTACTATTGGCTCTTAATTTTACTTTTCACTATTATTTTACTACTAGTAAATAGTAGTACTAATTTTTGTTTTACTATACTATAGTAAAAACAGTAGCTCATTGTGTGATATTATCAGCTCATTTCTTTTTCTGGCAAATAATTTTCTGATCAAAATTTTTTAAGAATTTCAGTCTCTAGAATTGCTAAAATGTTGTTTATTCTCATAACTTGGCACTTTTTGCATGAAAGCGTAAGCATGTACAGTATGTACAATATTTAGGTGCTCTCTGATCTGCCTGAAGGGCAGCCAAAGCTGGAGAAGCCGAATCCAAGCCGCCTAAACATCAACGACATAAGGACCACTGTGGCCAAAGCCCGGTCACTTGACCTCCTGCTCGATTCGGAGGTGGACCAGTGGACGGCGCGTCTGGATCACCTGCAAATGCAAGGCGGTGGTACGTTATAGCCGCTGTTGTAAACCAATGCATGCACATCTGTTTTTGCCCGATTTCACGAATTCTTCTCAGGATTGGGTCAAGCCTATGACCAAAGCTTAACTTATTTCAGACATCCCACATGAGCAGTTTTTTGCCGCGCCGCTGGACTACCTAATGGGGAAGGCGCAAGAAGGGGACGAACCGGTTGCTAGTTCGGCCAGACTGGAAGAGACCAGCGACTATCCTCCAGTAAGTGCATTCTATTTCATTTATTGTTGCTGGCAACCACAGCGCTCACTATTTGATAGGCAGCGCCGTCCTCCTTATCGCCCTGATGGTCAGGGAGACTAGTTTTCACGGACTTCCACCCAGACTTAATTGGCGAAATTAAACCTGATCGTTTAAAGCAGACTGAAGTGTGGCCATAAAGATTCCTCCTCTCAACCGCCTTCCCACAGTGTCCACATGTTTTTTAATTCGAGTTCATGTCTGCAAGGCGAGCAACAAACACACGGGTCTAAAGCATGCATGAGGAGGAATAAGCGGAAGAAACCTGCATGAAATATGGAGCCGGTGACACGGCTAGTTCGTTGCGTTGACACGGTTAGCACGGTGCGTTGACAAGATATGAAAACACGGTATGTATACACGTGTTAACGCATCGTGTTTACGGTGTCAACTCTGAGACACACTCCAGCGTGTATACATATTGTTGACACGGTTTACACGGTGTGCATACACGATGCATTGACATGTGTATATGTATCGTGTTAACGGTGTCAACAAAGTTGTTTTCCCTGTGCAGGCACATTTGACAGGTCGGTCTGTTCAGCAAATCTGCAAAATGAGTGCTGTCAAGAAAGATACACAGAAAAAAGCATTTTGTTGGCTTTGCCGAAATCCACTTTGGACACAAAAAAGCCTCTGAACCGAAGCCCGTTGGGTAATGAATAAAACATGATTGAAAATTTAGTGTACCTATAATCCAAAAATACATCTTTAAAGCAATTTTCGCGAACAGAGACGCTATTAATCGACCTCAGATAATGTGTAAAAGGAGTTAATTTCTCACCTTGGATTCCAGTTGTAGTCAACTAGATCCGGACTGAGCTCACGCTTTATCAGCTTCAGCTTAACCAAGGGAAACATGGCTGGCGAGGTGACGAGCTAGAACAGTACAATAGTATTAGTAGTTACAGAAATCGTTACGGGCAATAAATAAAAAAAATAAGGCATCTAAGAAGGAGCTAAAGAACACATACTGGGTCTCTAGTTGCACTGGTCAGCTACTACACCTGCGCTCCTCGGTCAGCCAGACAAAGCGGCCACGCAATTGGCAGTTGAACGCCACATGGCTAGTAGAATGAGTGACAGCCAGCCGCCGGCCGGCGCAAGGAGACGCGCGCCCAGAGGTCACTTACAGTATCCAATGACCGACCATCCTATTATGCAACCCTTCTACACCAGCAGAGGTTTACTCACTGTTCAATGAAGTCCTGTCCGTTCCGTCCGTCGGTTCAGTTCGACTGAATCACACGCACACCAGCAGAGGTTGATCACAGATCTGATAGCAGGCCAGGGCTCCCTTCCTTTTAAGCAAACCGATTGTGCAACCGTTCCATGGTGGTCCAGTGTTTTGATGGGTGACGGCTTTCTTGAGTGTCGCGGCGCCTTCAGTCGGCGCTATTTGTATCAAGTGCTCAATAGATTTTAAGTGTTTTCACACCTTGTCTGCCTGCCGCCGCCTTTGTCACAAACCGGCCGCCACTTGAGTGTGGCGCCGCCTCTTCTTCCTAATGCACGAAACATAATCCAACCCAGTGCTAAAGAAATACTCCTGGCATTGCAATCAAGTCAGATTTTGGCGACTGACGAAAATGGTGGCCATAATACTACGAAATATTTAGAGGTTTGGGGTTACGGTTTTGGGCTAAAGCACTTTGAGGCTGACAGCTAAAGTTTTGCACTTCAGGATATCATGACGCTGATTTCGAATCTGAAGTCCAAGTTTTAAAAATTCCGTCAAGCATTCCAGTTAAATCACTGAGATTAATGGTAGTTTTGCATATTTCGAACGAAATCGCCAATTTTGAAATACCTGTCGAATTTTGGCAAAAACGGTTCCTACCATCGTGTTCAGCGGGTATGAAAGTGTCTAAATCATTATTTCAATGCCGTTCGAAATTTTAAAAGTGTGAACCTCTTTGAGCCTAAGCGAATAACTGGCACCTCGGGCATAGAAATCAAAGTGGAACTGGCAGTCAGACTAAAAGCGACTCAATGGATGGGAAAATGGTCAGAATAACGAAACTTCATGCACTTTGGGGTTTTCAATGACGCTGATTTTGAATCCGAAGTCAAATTCAAAAAAATTCAGTCCCGGTTTCTAGTTAAACCACTAAAATTATGGTAATTTCGCATATTTTGAAAAAAAGGCCAATTTTGGTAACATTCGGCTCCGAAATTCAAAAAATGCAACCCGCCATCGTGTTCAGCGGGTATGAAAGTGTCTAAATCATTATTTCAATGCCGTAGTACCCCAAGAAGCAGTGACAAATACCTTTTGGTGGGATAGGGCCGTAGGAACGCCGCACGCCGAACCGCCGCCCGATATGGCAGTAATGCTTGATCAGGATGATGACACCGAAGCAGTAGCACCTATTAAACAGCAGCATAGATGGACACCATACGAAAGAGCAGCTGACACGGGAAAAATGCGCGCTTTTCATAAAAAGTCACCCAATCGGAGTGATAAAGTACGAAAACCTACACAAATTTATATACCTGAAACGGGAATTTGGCAACCATATCATCAAAAAGTATGAACAGTGAAAGGTTGTTGAGTAAGCTGTATTACGATCCATCGAGTGATTGTCTATACCAGTTTGTACCCATTGTACCATGCTGCGAAGAAACATAATAAATCAATAACATTGTCCGATGTTCGCGCGTTTTTGGCTCGTCAAGATACTTACACCTTACACAAGAAGTATAGGCGTAAGTTTAAGCGAAATAAAATAATCGCGGGAGGCCTGGACGTTCATTGGCAAGCGGACTTGGCCGATATGTCTGCACTGAAATCGTACAACGACAATTGTACATTTTTGTTGGTGGTTGTTGATGTTTTCTCGCGGTATCTATTTGTGCGATCGATCAAAAACAAAACTCCTGAAGTAGTTGCGAAGGCATTTGATGACATTCTAAAGAAATCTGGTCGAAAATGTTGGTACCTGACTATGGACCGAGGCAAAGAATTTACGGGCAACAAATTTCAATCATATCTAAAAGAACAGTGCATTTCTTACTTTTCTGCCACCAGTCCCGATGTAAAAGCAGCCATGGCGGAAATCTACGTAAGGCATTTGAAAACTAGAATTTACCGCTATTTCACGCGCATGAAAACGTTTCGCTATGTGGATGTTGTGCAACGCATCATAACTGCCATGAATAATTCGGTGTGCAAAACAACCGGCACGAAACCAGCCGATGTGACCGAGCAAAATGCAGAGAAGCTATGGCAAAAGTTGTACGGTAAATCGATGAGTCTGAATATTAAGCAAAAGTACAAGTATAAAGTTGGAGACTTTGTGCGCATAACGCGCGAAAAGCACAAGCTAAGTAAAGGCTATTTGCCTTCATTTACAACTGAAGTGTTCAAAGTGAGCGGTGTGCTGAGAAATCGTGCGCCAGCAACGTATAAATTGGAGGATATCACGGGAGAGGCCATTGAGGGCATATTTTACGAGCCAGAGTTGGTGCGAGTTATTCCAAAAGTTGGACCGTTTAGAGAAATTGAAAAAATCACTCATACACGCACTCACAAGACAAAAATTATTCTGCGCTTTTTGAAAATCAGCTCTGGTGGATGGGGCCACCCTGGTTGTCTCTGTCTGAGTCTGAATGGCCTGACCAATCAGATTTTTGCACCCCAGTCTCACGCCCGGTACTACTGCTACTATTAAAGAAACAGGGCCAATAATAATTCTTACACACTTCACATTACAACCATCACGTTCCAGCTCTCGCCACCGGGCACACTCTTGCTCGCTTCTCTCGCCGCTCACCGCTCTATTGATTGGGTTTTAGCCGCCACACGGCGATTGGCTGGCGCCGGTCTAGACCACACCCTAATATGTAACGGCAGAAAGTCTGTCTCTACACATCCCAGGCTGTAGAAAACGAGCTCGCCCTCGAGCGAGGTGAAAGGAAGATGCCGGCAAAACACGTCAAATAAGCCATGGGAACAGAAAGTCAACTGGCATTTGTCCAGTGAAAGCAAACACAAGTAAATCCAACAAAATAGTGGTCAGGGCCGGACGTAAAACTGAAGAGAAAACGGGATAGAGAGTCTTCCTTCCAACGACCATAACCGGTCACAGTGCACAGTGGACCAAACAACTTGAGTCCAGAGGCGAAAGGGTTGGAAGTTGAATCCAAAACGAGAAAGAACAATTTGGCCACTGACAGTTCGTTGGTAGAGTAGAAACAATCCAGAAGGGTAGAGATTGACAGTAAGACAGTCAGCAGAGTCACCACTAGCAGGAATTGCAAAGGGCACAGGGACACGAATGGTCCAGAGTCTGTTGCGCCAGGTTGTGGTGAAGTCTAGCCAGACCAAAACAGTCAGAACATACATAGAATCAGTATAGGGTGAGACCAGCAACAGAGTCAAATTTAGTTTGCAGGTGGTGAGGCAGAGATCAGCACAGCAGATGTTGAATGAGAGATTGAATAGGGACCTGTCTAACCAAACAGGATCGAACTGGCAAAACGTGAAATCAAACCAATATGTATGACATAAACGTAGGCACACATAAGCATTGAAACAGAAGGCACACAATCAGTTTAAACAAGAAAGAACGGAAACATAGAGAGAATAACGATAGAAAACAACAAATCAGTCAGAGTAATCAGTCAATAAGGCAAGTTGAAGCGAAAAGAAGGATAAAAGCGGTACACACAGTGAGCAGTGTCTTGGCAAACTGACGAAAGAAAATAGTGTACATACCGAAACAACAATAAAGCAACACGTCACACTACACATTTCTACTTGTATTTCGTACTGTACATGTAGAAGTAGGACGAAATTCAAGCAACAGGGTAAAATTAGGGTTAAGGTGTTAATTTTTTTAGTTTTAGGCCACTGGGACTGTGGCATGGAAAGAAAGTAAAGAATGAAAAATAGCTGAAAAGGAAATTGTTTGTACACAGCAGTATTGAAATACATGACACATAACGAAACTTACTTGACAAACTTACGTTCTTGGTCGAAGGTTGTATCTGGGCTCCACTGGTGGTTGGGTCTGAGTTGTGTTTGGCACTCTGCGGTTACGGCACCGACGACCGCCTGTGAAGACAGGTGCGTCAGGAATTTCTGGGCGGCAACGAACCACCCGATCCAATGGCACAATCACAGACTCTGAGCTTGGGTCAGTAACCAGGCGTACCAGAGCAGTGCCATTGTCTAGCACTTCAATTACTCGATACGGTCCAAAATAGCATCGATTTACTTTGCGCCGCTTCCCAGAGTGGGCGCTGGGATTGTAGACAAACACTCGTTCTCCTGCTCGAAGATTGGCAGGTCTCCGGTTCTTGTCATACTGAAACTTGTAGGCGTTTTGCGCATTCTGGATGTTTTGCTGGGCCAGTTCCCACGCCTCTGACATAGCTGAAACTAAATCAGTTTTATAATCATCAAGGTCGATCTGGTAACGGGTTCTGGGCGAGTTGAGCATTGTCTCTGTTGGTAGCCGACAATCGCGTCCAAACAACAGAAAGTAAGGCGACTCATGGGTGGACTCTTGTCGAGAAACTCTGTAAGCAAACAAAACATAAGGGAGATGTTCATCCCACATAGTTGGGTCCTGAGAGCAGTGTTTAGCTAGTAGTGATTTTAGGGTTCGATGGAAGCGTTCCACCTTGCCGTCAGTTTGAGGGTGGAATGCTGTCGTGTTGATCTTCTTAGTGCCTAGAAGGTTACAGATAGCCAAGAATAGGTTGGACAAAAAATTGGCACCACGATCAGACAATAACTCTGACGGCACACCAAATCGACACACAATCTGAGACACAAACACACGGGCAATTGTTGCAGCCTCTTGGTTTGGAACAGCAAACACTTCTGGCCAACCTGTAAGGTAGTCAACAAAGGTGACACAGAATCGGTTGCCATTAGCTGTGAGTGGGAATTCAACAATATCCACACCTAGCTGGTCGAACGGACCACCAACTGGAATTGGTGTCAGAGGTGGTTTGAACTTATGTCCTGGATAATGAGTGGCACACACAAGGCAACTGCGGCAAAACTTGCGCACATCGGCTGCCAATTGTTTCCAGTAGTAGCGTTTACGCAGCAGGGAGATGATGCGGCGTTCAGAGAAGTGTCCTGCGAATATACCTGCATGTGCTTCCTTGATTAGCTTTTGTCACAAGTCAGCAGGCACCCAGATCAAATGACTAGCAGGGTCCTTGAAATCAAACCGCACCAGAACACCATCTGCGATCGCAAATGTTTGATCTTCACTAATGATGAGGTCTTTCAACTTGCTGTCAGCAGGTAGTGACTCATCCAGCTTATAGCGGTAGTAAGGACCACACTCTGAGTCATTCTTCTGCAGCGTGGCAAGGTCACTTGGGTCAGAAATGTTTGGGGGTACAACTGGTAGAGTGTTCACAGTGCAGGCATGTTGGCCTTCAGGTATAACAGCAGCCTGTGCTGCTGCCTTTCCCTCAGGATCAAACACCTGACTGTACAGATCAGTGACGTTCTGTGGTTCCACCCATGGTCTACTGAGGAAATCAGCTACCACATTGGTAAAGCCTGGCTTATACACGTTTTTCAAACCTGGGCGGTACTCCTGCAACATCATACCCCACTTGGCAATTCGCATGGTTGACCGTTTTGACTTGAACAGAGACTCCAGGGGAGATGGTCAGTGTACACAGTGCAATCAGCACCATAGATGTAGTAACGAAAAACCTCACAGGCAAAGACAATGGACAGTGCTTCTCTGGCTGCTATAGAGTAGTTCTTTTCATACGGCTTTAGCCCACGGCTTGCAAAGTGAACTGGATGCAAAAATCCATCAGGCTGCAGTTGCATGAGCACACAGCCAAGACCCAAGTCTGACGCATCACAGTGAACTACCCAAGGCTTCTCGTAATCAGGATAGGCCAGCACAGGAGGTGTTGTGAGGCAATCCTTCAGATCGTCAAATGCACTCTGTGCATTGCTGACTCTCCATTCAGCCAGAAACTGTCGTTTTGCAACAGGAACATCAGTCTTCTTCAGTAGAGCAAATAGAGGTGAGGCACGCTCAGCAAATTTGCGAATGAATCGTCGGAAGAAGCTGACAAATCCAAGGAATGAGTGGAGTTGCTTGAACGTAGTGGGGGATGGCCAGTTCTTGACTGCTTCTATTTTCTCAGGATCAGGCTTCAGCCCATTCTTGCTAATGACATGTCCGAGATAGGATGTTTCCATTTTAGCGAAGCAGCACTTAGATGGTTTTAGTTTGAGTCCTGCACATCTGAGGCGTTCGAAGACCAACTTCAAATGGTGCATATGCTGCTCAAACGTCTCACTTGCAATGAGAACATCATCGATGTAACAATGTACAAACGGTCTTGAGCCGACATTGAGAGGCTGTAGCACCTTGTTCATCAAACGTTGAAAGGTAGAACTAGCTCCAGTTAGTCCAAAGGGCATGTATCTGAAATAGTAACTGCCACAAAAGGTTGCGAAAGTTGTCTTGAGCTGATCTTCTTCTGCAACAGGTACCTGAAGGAAACCAGACAGCAGGTCCAGACATGTGAAGTACTGACAGCCTTTGAGACTGTCAAAGACATCATCTAGTTGTGGCATTGGGTACCGATCTTTCTGTGTTGATGAATTTAGATTCCTGTAGTCTATGGCCATCCTGTAGTTGCCATCCTTCTTTCGTACCAGAACTATCGGACTGCTGTACGGTCCCTCTGCTGGTTCAATTATGCCAAGGGCTAGCCAGTCTGCGACTTGTTGCGCCACAATGTCTCGCAGCACAAATGGTAGTTGACGCGCTGCCTCAAAAACGGGAGGTGCATCGCCTGTAGGAATCTTGTGAGTGATCTCTGTTGTGCGACCAACATCTAGATCATGCACACTGAACACTTCATGGTGAAGCAACAAAAATTCTTGCAGCAACTGTTGCTCCTGATCTGACAGCTGCTGACTCAATCCAGTGAGCTTTCCTCTGAGCAGCGCCTGTCTGTTCTCAGCTGACATTGGTGTCACAGTTGTTGTGTTCACTGTTGCATGTTTTGCCAAGTCAAGTTCTGATGAATCAGCCACCACTTTGTCTATTGGATACAATGTGCCTAACTTGGTACCAGCGGGCACTTTGAGAGATACTCCTTGCCCATTCTCCAAGCCGATTTGAAACTTCATCGAATCGTGACAAACCTGATTTGGAATGGCCAATCCAAACTCTTGCTGCACCTTGTCTGATGGTTCGAACAGCCATTGCTTAGTAGCCGATGCTGGACTAACCTGGTCTTCTGAGGCAGTTGAGATGCGACCAATATGAGCAGGCACAAATTTGGCTGTATGACTGCTGAGATGTACGTTTGCGTCCAACACCACCGTTTGCTGAGAGGGAAGATTGGCAGGTGGTCCAAACTCCGTTTGTAAGGACACACCTTTTGGGACAGAGATACTGATTCCTAACGCATCCATGAAATCACTACCCAACAACAGAGGTACATCGCTTTTGGCCTGAGAAAACATGATCGGTGCACATACCTTGCGTTCTGGGTTTTCGACTAAGGCCATTTCAAGCTCAAAAGCTCCTTCCAGCTGCAGAGGTGAGCCATCGAAGTTGACCAATTTCACGTTCCGTTTTCTGAGTTTTGTGTCAATCACTTCTCGACTCCAGCGATTCTGAGCTGAGGTGCGTTCCAATGCAGAGAAGGCGATAACAGAACATTGCGCTCCAGAATCGACTTGCGCATGCATTTCTACATTGCACACATTAGCACACACAAACATACGAGGACCTGTGTTGATGTAAGGAGGTATGCTGTCTGAGCCGTTTGAATTCTGTCCAATGGAAATGAGACCGTTAGAAGCGTGAGAAGAAACGTTGCGGTCATCTGCTGCCAGACTATTTGTAATCTGAGCTCGCCACTGGTTTTCTGGCATTGGGTCCTGATGAACAGTTTCTTGGCTAACCCTACCTGAATAGCTTTGTTGTTGCACTGGTCGGGATTGCCATCGTGTGCCACTGCCACGATTAGACTCCATTCTCGACTGACTGGTAGGCGGGTTCGTGATTCGCTGGTAGGCAGCGTCTTGAGGTCTATGCTGACTCGAAGAAGTAAGTTGACTGCCGCGTTGAGCCTGAGAGCTAGAACGGCACTGATTAGCATAATGCCTGGGTGGATTTGGCAAATGTGGATGATTAGGACAGATGGGTGGCAACGGCCGCGACCCCTGATTAAAACGTCCTCTTCCAGCATTGAAGGACTGATAACCACGTCCAGCATTAGCAGTTGGTTGCTGTTGCACATCTGAGGAAGTTGCACTCACTCTCTGAGTTCTCTGAAACTCATAAGACAATTTCGACCTGTCCTCTTTCATCTGTTGACTGAAGGCTTCTTTCTCCTTCAGAAAGGAGACAGTTTGCTGAAAAGACCAGTCTGCCTTTACGTCACCTTTGAACCGTACCCAGTTGTCAGTAAGGCCAGCCAAAAATCGGCCCTTGATCCACATGTCAAACGATGCTATGCTCATGTCTGGTCCGAATGCAGGTCGCGCTTTGTGAGCCACAGACAACAACTTATCTGCAAAATCTGCAATAGACTGCGCTTTTACCTGCCTGCATTCTTCAGTGCGCTGTAGATAGATTTGTGGTGAGATAGCCGGCACAAAGCGATCGGTCAGTTTCTCAACCAGCTGCTGGTATGACGTGGCAGAGCCGAACTCACGCAGAAGATCAAAGTATGTGGCGGCGTGACCGGTTAAGGATGCAATGAGTTGTTGGTACTTCTCGGCATCCGACCAGTTGACTGTGAGCTCAATAAAACGTGTATGCCAAGCTTTGAATTCCTGGTCGTCAGAGCCTGAAAATTTGTTGATGTTTTGCGCCTCAAACAGTCGGTTGTTGGCCGCATTTTGGCTGTGAATTAGCGGCCGTAAGGCAGTTGCAAAGACGGCGCTTTGGTCCGTCCCCTGTTCTTGAGCTGAATCACCACCCCAGAATGGTTGTAATGGCGGTGGCTTCGGCACCGTGCTCTGAGCTATTGGCGCCGGGGGCTTTTACACTTGTACCTCCACCTGCTTTTTCACTTGCACTTCCACCTGCTTTTACACTTGTACCTCCACCTGCTTTTACACTTGCACTTCCATCTGCTTTTACACTTATACCTCCACCTGCTTTTACACTTACACTTCCACCTGCTTTTACACTTGTACCTCCACCTGCTTTTACACTTGCACTTCCACCTGCTTTTACACTTGTACCTCCACCTGCTTTTACACTTGCACCTCCACCTGCTTTTACACTTGCACCTCCAGAAAGCTTTTATGCTTTCACTTCCACCTGCTTTTGCACTTGCACTTCCACCTGCTTTTGCACTTGCACCTCCACCTGCTTTTACACTTGCAGTTCCACCTGCTTTTACACTTGTATTTTCCTTGCTTTTACACTTGCGCATTCACTTGCTTTTATGCTTGCGTTTTCACTTGCTTTTAGATTTGAGCTTCCACTTGTACTTCCACTTGCTTTTACACTTGCGCCTCCACTTGCTCTTAAACTTGTGCTTTCACTTGCTTTTACACTTGTGGTTTCACTTGCTTTTACACCTGCGCTTCCACTTGCTTTCACACTTGTGCTTCCACTTGGTTTCTTCCACTTGCACTTCCACCTGCTTTTACACTTGTACCTTCACCTGCTTTTTCACTTGCGCTTCCACCTGCTTCTACACTTGCACTTCCACTTGCTTTTACACTCGCGCTTTCACTTGCTTTTACACTTGTGCTTCCACTTGCTTTCTTCCACTTGCACTTCCACCTGCTTTTACACTTGTACCTCCACCTGCTTTTTCACTTGCGCTTCCACCTGCTTTTACACTTGTACTTCACTAAATCATTAATTTGTATTGGCGTGCTTTGAAGAAATGAAATTTTTCGTTGTTCAATATTGCGCAACAAGAACCAGTTCGGTTCACGTTTCAAGATAAACAGTTATAAGCTATTAGAGATGTTATTAGTTTGCTGTTTTAAACTTTGCCTCTTTTTTGTTTGTGCTGGCAAATAATTGTGAAATACACTTCCGACCACTCCTAAATTGCCTTTGCCCATCAGCTGCACACAGATTGCAAAACTAGCTGAAATGTAGAAACTCCACCCACCCACTTATTAGCTTTTAAAATTGAGATAGTTTTCTGTTTTTAATTGTCTGGGCGCTGACTCCATGCCATTTTAAGAAACTCTACTAAACATACTGAAACAGTGCCTTGCTAATCGATCTGTTAGTCGAGCGTCCATTTCCAAATGGAGCGTCTTTTGCGAAGATGACGTGATGTTCGAGTTAAATTCGCCTGCGTTTTTAATTTGCCGTCTTATGAAATGCACCTCGCCTGCCGAGGTGCTTTTTCGGAGCACAAAGGCGCGCGTGCTCTGGCATAAATTTAGGCACCGCCTCTCTATTATGCTTTTCTTTGCTCCCCAGCTGCTGCCACCCACACTTGCTCCGCAGCTACTCTACTGCTGGCCAATTTCAGAAAAGTAGTTTGCTCCGCCCACTCCCTAAACGTTTAGTCTGGCAGATTGCGAAAGTATCATGAATGCAGCAACTCCGCCCACCCACATATTGTGCTTTGCCCGCCAGCTCCCCTCGGGCTTTGCCCTCCAGCTCCCCTCAGGCTTTGCCCGCCAGCTCCCTGGTGTATTTCTGCATAGGTTCTATTGATTCAATCGGCTGGCTTCAGCTTAACGCAGAAACCACAGACTGCGTAGGCGGCCCGCCAGAGTCACCCCCTGTAAAATAAGTTTGCTGCTTTTTTAATGGAGAACTGTTTATTAAAGCTGTCTATAGTGCTTTGCTAACCGATCTGTCAGTCGAGCGTCCATTTCCAAACGGAGCGTCTTTTGTCTAGCAGATGACGTGATGTTCGAGCTTAATGCGCCTGCGGTTTTTATTCGCCGTCTTACACATTATTATGAAATGCAAGTTGCCCGCCGAGGTGCTTTTTCGGAGCACAAAGGCGCGCGTGCTCCGGCATAAATTTAGGCACCGCCTGTATATTATGCTTTTCTTTGCTGTCCAGCTTCTGCCACCCACACTTGCTCCGCAGCTTTTGCCACCCACACTTGCTCCGCAGCTTTTGCTACCCATGCTCCGCAGCTGTACTTTGCCTCTTTATTGTTCTGGTGGTTTTTGTTTGTGCTTGCCAGCTTCCAAATAATTGGGGGCACACTCACTCTAGCCTTCCGCAGAAGCGGAAACCGCAGACTGCGTAGGAGGCAGCCTGGAGTTTAAACGAGTTTAAACTCGAGGCCACTCTACTGGGCGTGACTCTGCGGAGCAAATTATGCTAATTTGCTCCGCAGAGTCACGGGAGGTACTACTGTTCCGGAACCCTATTTAGGGTTTCAGTAACCGAAATTGGGGTTTCAGTAACCCAAATTAGGGTTCCGGAACCCTATTTAGGGTTTCAGAAACCCAAAATAGGGTTCCGGAACCCCATTTAGGGTTTCAGTAACCCAAATTAGGGTTTCAGTAACCCAAATTAGGGTTCCGGAACCCTATTTAGGGTTTCAGAAACCCAAATTAGGGTTCCGGAACCCTATTTAGGGTTTCAGTAACCCAAAAACAGGGTTTCGGAACCCTATTTAGGGTTTCTGAAACCTGCAAACAGGGTTCTGGAACCCTATTTAGGGTTTTTGAAACCCAAACTAGGGCTCCGGAACCCAAGTTGGGTTTCTGAAACCCTAATCAGGGCTTCTGGAACCCTGTTTGCAGGTTTACAAACCCAAAATAGGGTTTCAAAAAATTCCCCCCCCAGAATCCGGCTGGGGGGGGAATTTTCTCCGAAAATCGGGCCTGGGGGGGAAATACCCCCCCCCCCATTCCCCCCAACTACATGTATGTTTCTAAAGCACTAAACAAACACCAACGGAATTATGCTGTCATTCAAAAAGAAGCTTTAACAATCATAATTAGCATTAGGTTCTACAAAGAATATCTGTTATGCCGTCCATTCGAGTTACGAACTGATCAGCAAAGTTTAGCCTGCACATTCAATGCGGATTCAAAGGCCAAAGATCGGTCAACCGGTTTGTTAATGCGTTGGCAAATTGAGCTACTGCAGTACCAATGTGAGATACGATACCGGCCTGGCAAAGAGAACTCAGTTGCCGATGCCTTATCTCGAAATGTTGCCACATACTATGCCCTTTCCATGCTAGCTAAGCTCCGGTATCAGCCTATTTCGTTTGCCCGGAAATTTTTAGGGCCAATCAAAGTTTTGAGCGTTCAGTGGCCTAATGTCACGATTTGGCTTGAAAGTGACCCAGCGCAAAAACCGTATACCACCCATCATAACCGGTTGAAGCCTTTCCGCTCTCCGGAACATCAAAGTAAGCAATCGGCTGATAAACCTGAACCTAATTCAAGCCATTTGGAGCCTCCTAAAACCCTTGTCACTACCGCGTCGCAAACCATTTCACACTCGTGTAACTTACTTTCTTTGCATAATTCGATCAATTTATAGCTTCAACCAATGGGTGAAGCGGTATCTCAAGATCTGCCGCTCACAGGTGTGCCGAGTGCTGAGACCACCAATCACCAACACAGGGAAGGGGTACACGCTATAAATCTGCCGGCACAGGTGATAAGAATTAAGACTTCTTACTTGATCATTACTCCCATTAATAATCAGTTATCTCACTTACCATCTTATGCTGAACCTACTGGCCGTATCACTAGGTTCACTATCTTTCCCCTAGAATTTCTATGCCGTATGAACATTTTTTACAAAGTTTTATCAAATTTTGAGTCACAGTAACCTGTACAGCAGACGGTTTGTGGTTTGCCACAGAGCATCTATACACCGCTTGCTGCCTCTGGTATGCTGTAAGTGTTCTAGCGCTCTCGTACACTGAGGATAAGGTAGTGTCGTAGTCTTATTTGTAGTCCAATTCTTTCAACCGCCGCTTTTTGTATTCCGACCAATTTACGACCGTACAGTCACATTCATACGTTACAGTCAGGAGACATAGTCAGGTTTACTGTAGCAGACGTGACAAACGTGCCTACACAGCAGACATAACAACGCATCATAACAGGTTGAAGTGTTTCTGTCTGGTAGAACGACAAACTAACGACTACCTGATAAACCGGAACCCAATCCAAGCAATTTTGAGACGCCTAAAACCCTTGTCACTAGGGTTCCGACGATATATCGATATCGATATCGAAAAGTCGATATATCGACCCTTTTTCCAATATCGATATCGCGATATTTCGCATCGATATTTTCGATATTTTTTGTGCGGGAAAGTAGGGAAAAAAACAAAACTGACACCAAATTTATATCTCTAGAACAGTAAAAAACAGTTTTTATATGAACAACTTAGAAATCGATGGTATAGTCAAAACGTAACAGTGGCATGATAGATCTCAGAAACATCAATTTCTCGGCATTCTCAGCTTTCAGACATCATGCTTACATTCTTAAATGTCTGCAGCAACACTGAAGAGCTGCTTACTCGGCACACTGGAAGCAGGAGGGGCTGAAGCAGAGATGGACTAGCATTTGGGCTGAGGGGTGGTAAATTTTCAAATCCTGAGGGGGTACCGCCGACTGATGGGTGGTTTAAAGGATGGTAAGCAAAAAAGTCCGATTTTTTTACTAAAGTCATGATTTTTTGTCATTAAAATAAGTTAAAATACGCTATTCTGTCTGACCTATGCCTAATGAGGGTGGGGCGTCGGCCTGAGGGGTCAAACTTTTCATTGAAGGGCTTCAGAAGGGCCACTACCTTTTCTGCGATTCGCTACTAAACTGATATCAGATCGCTGATTCCATCAGTACTTGACTGATAAGTAGTGAGAGCAGTTTGGTCTTTCAGATTTTCTCACATAACCATAAATATCGATATCGATATCGAATATCGACGAATTTTGATATCGTCGGAGCACTACTTGTCACTATAGCCACACAAACCCTTCACATTCACACAACGTCTTTTGCCCAATTCATTCGATTTAGTTTCTTAGCACAATGGAACAGGAAACCCCGAGCCACCCCAGGAAACGCTAGCATTGGCAGAGGAGTGGGACGCCGGTGATTGCAGCGAAACTGAGCAACCAGATGTACCAGTCACAAACCGTGGCGCCCTGGTGGAAAATCAAGCGAGAATGCCGAGCAACATTCAGAATTCAGCTAACTAACTATACTGTCGATTTTTCTATATTTTTTGTTTTATTTGTTTGTGCTTTCAGCTGTTTTTCTGCGCTTAATATTTGTTTTTGTTTTGGTAGAATGCATGTATCTTTCTTGGCCACTGCAAACTTGAGCCTAAAATTTAAAATTTAGCCAAATACCAAATAATTACACCAGCTGAGTGAAAGCTCTGGTGCCTCAAATTCCAAAGTTGTGCCGAGAACTAGTAGAAATAACCTACAGTACACTAAAGTCATTTTCAAAATTTTCAAAACTATCCAAACCTCATGATAATATAAATTTTTTCTCATTCACCACCAACGAAACAGCTAATTTAACATAAGTTTTGATGCTAAATTTGACTTTTTGGTACATATAGTCTTCTACCCGCGTCTTTCGTATATTCCTGCTGTTTCATTCAGCCCATCATACCGCTGTGATATTAGTGTACAGTCATTTTATTTTTTTCATATTTTGCATGTTGTTTATTTCCATCATTGAACTTGTCCAAAAGCTGCGCGAAGTCTTTGCTCTATGAAGTAACAGCTCTGAATAATGGCTAGTGAACAATACAAAGCCAAAATACAAATGCCTGTTTTGTCTGCAGAGTGAGCCTACGACTTGATCAGTAACAAGTATCACGCATTCAGAAAAATGTGTTTACATAAGTTAGTTACACTTGAGCGCGATGTGTTAGGTGCAATAGTTTCACCAACTGCTTTGCCAGGTCG
This sequence comes from Sabatieria punctata, assembly GCA_030248155.1. Taxonomy (NCBI): domain Eukaryota; kingdom Metazoa; phylum Nematoda; class Chromadorea; order Araeolaimida; family Comesomatidae; genus Sabatieria; species Sabatieria punctata. The sequence goes on along the minus strand of JASANB010003199.1, from coordinate 63,740 downwards.
GTGAGGACACAGCCTCTGCTTCGCCGGGGATAATGTGACTCAAGCATTTTCTACCGTACCACCAAAAGACGCACTTTACTGCAGACAAGCCAATCGGAACAGCCATTAATTATCACCTACTGATCGACCTTTCGAAACTAGAACGATCTAAGGTTTTCGGGGCATTAACTACCGCATTCCTAACCCACTTAGGCGCTATTTAACCACCTATTCTTTTGTACGATAGTCAGTTCTGTTACTACACACAACAAAATTTCGTCTTACTTTCTCTCCGACCTACCGTAGTCCCTATCGGGCAGTCCAACCTAGACCTATTATTTTGTAGTGACTGCTAACTACTAACCACTAATTTTTAGGGATTTATAACGTCATCAAGACTACAAATTGACCACAACTACATATTCAGATTTAGTGACTACAAATTGACTACAAAATACCTTTTGAATTTGTGAATTAGTAGTGAGCTATTTCTGGAATTTATTTGGTAATATCGTGCACATTAGCCATTCAGAAACGGAAATTATGTCAAATTATTATGTATATTATGTAAATTCATTTCTGTCACCTACCTGGTCCCGACGGCGGCAGCTACCAGTGCGTGTGTGTGCCCGTTGCGTACCCGGACTTATGCAATGAGTGCGTGTTGGGACTGCTGTCGCTGCTCTGCAATTTTATTGGCGGCACTTTGGGCGCCCTGGGCTACCGGTACCGACAAATAAGACAGGTAATCACAGACACGACATTGTACGATAATATTGCGCTCGTGTCCTGAGAGTGTCTTGTAGCAATTGGCTTCATTCAACTGATCCAAATTTGAAATTTTTTTTGGTTTTCCTAGATTTTTTCGGTATTTAGAATCAGGTTTTGTTTTAGCAGATTTCTGTAGTATTTCTTATGAGAAACAAAGAAAACCAGCTACTGAAAATGACAGAAATAGCTCTGACTTTAACTCGGCATAGTGGTTCACTGTTTTAGCTTCACGAACCGGAGGTCCAGTTAACAAACTGGTTAAATTCGTTTCGGGTGAGCAACATCCGATCAACTATGAACAGAATTTGTTTGTTGTTTTGGTACCCGTCGATGAACCTGTCCGAAAGAGTGAGTGAACAAGTGAGCGATGTCGGCGGCTACTGAACCTTAGCACGGTTGCAGTTCTCGACCTTCAACACGGTTATCGGCTGCCTGCCAGAGAGAAGACGCTGACCCATGTGAAGCGGTGAAGCTATGCTAGCTGATTTTGTCCACCATGTATGGGCAAAAGAAGTGTATGAACTAAACGTTAGTTTATGTTTCAAATACAGAAATATTTTTGCATTACAAATCCTTCTAGGTGAACACCAGTGTCAAAGCAGCGGAATTTTTCATATTTTTTGTACGATGGTTCATTACCACACGGAGCTGTCAAGGCTCTCAGAGGAAAAAACCTTCGAAGCAGCTTTTGGGCTAGCTGCGCTCGCGCACTCTTATAAAGTAAGTTTGCTGGCTGGTACTGAGGCGACTGGAAAATAGTATGCCGGTTACAATTACAGATCCGAGAGTTGTTTCAAATGGGGCAGGACCTCTGTTCCGCTCTGCTCTAGAATGGAGAGTTATCTGAGGAGTTTGGACTGGAGATGTTGGTCTACACCTTCAACTACTGCACCATAGTAAATGTCAAATCAATTGTGATCCGAATTAGTCACAAGGTTTTATCTTGTTATTTGTTTGGCGCCTGTTGCGCATGTTAGAGTTTCTCTGGTTAGTCGTGCCAGCACCCGACTGGTCTAGGTTTGATTGGAGCTAAGCCCGGACAGCTGGGCGGTGCCATTGTTTTTGATCGTGCAAAGTGGCCGTAAATAAGATTTTGCTCGGTTTGGTCCCGTGGCTTGTTAGTGAGGTAAAGGCAGTCAAGTGAAGCGAACCGCTAGTTTTACTGCTTCTGTTTTTCGGTACTGTTGTGACCGTCAAGCACACAGAGAGAGAGCATGCGCGCACAGAGAAAAGCTTTTGCATGGCCATAGAGATGTCGCCGACCAGCCCGTGTTCTGTTCGCAGCAAGGACGTCAAAGACTAGTCATCACACGCCACGGCACGCACGTCAAGTGAAGAATTTTTTGAAGCGCTATGGGTATACTTGTATGCTCGAGACAATACGAAGTTGCTTCCTATTGGATTGTACTACCGTACTCCTTCGGATAACTTCCGTCAATCCACTAACTCCTTATCGAACATGTCGGGCGCCACCTTCAAGACCCACTCCACTTGTGTTATTAGGAGATTTTAACTATCCAGAGCTGCGTTGGGATGGGCAGGATTTTGATCTCTCTAAACCAAGTAAGGATTTTTGTAATGCTATGCTTGAATATGGATTAACCCAAACTGTGCTTGAGCAGACACACGAAAGAGGCAACATCTTAGACCTTGTTTTTGGCAATGAACCAGAGCTTGTGACTGGGGTGAAGATTATTTATTGAACCTCTTGGTGGCTCTGATCACCTAGGGGTGACAGGCCTTATTGGGTCCTTTTCTGTTGCACGGCGGCCAACTTGGGGCGGAGACCGGCGGTCGGCGATGCACAATTGTGCATCGTGCACATTTTCGCTCGGCCAATCAGCGCAAGCGGCCAAAACTCGGCCGGCCGACAGCGCTCGCGGGGAAGGTAAGCAGCAATTAATTAGCTGACCGGCTAATTTGAGCCGCTGCGGGCGTTTATTGCCCTTTTTCGATGGAAAACTTTCCGGTGCTTATTGTGCAAGGAACGCAGGTTTGAAACGCCACTTTCTTTCGTTTTCATTTATAACATTTCTACACTTCCAAAATGTCGCCCGAGATCTCTTCATACGATTCATTCCGACACAACATTTAATTCTACGGCGCTGTCTCAAGATGACCCCACTAATAAACGGACGGGGACGGGGCTAAACGCTAAAGCAACGTTCGCTGTCTGAGCGAGCTCGCAGACCGCCGGCTACTCCTTAGCAACCAGCGTGTTGCTAGGGAGAGGGCGTAAACAGCCCAGCCGCGCCGACCAATGGCCGAAATCTCATCGATTAGCCAAACCGCCGGCCAGGCCAGTGCTTAAGCCAAAAAGTTGGCTGCCGTGTGAGCAGAAGGTAAAGCGTTTTCAGAATTTTGATAAGGCAGATCTAGTTGCTTTCTCCACCTTCCTTAACCAAATAGATTGAATTGCTGCTTATGATGCCTGTGTTGATGTGAATCAGTTTTTGTCCTTTTCTTGGAGGCCTTGAAGTCTGCAGTTGAGATGTACGTCCCTTGGACTGAATTACGTCCTAAAACGTCCTGTTGGTCGTTGCCTACTAGGAAAGCACATCAACGACAGCGTAAGTTGCATACTCGTTACAAACAGAATCCTACTCCCGAACGCCATCAAGCTTGGCTAGTTGCGGTACGAGAATCCCGTAGGCTAAAAAGGTATGATAAATATGTAGAAGAAAGTAGAATACTAGAATCGAAATCTGATGGTCGTTTTTGGCGCTTTATTAAATCGCATTTAACCTGTAAATCGGAGATTCCTGTTTTGGAAGACGACGACGGCGTTTTTTTGCAGATTCTAGAGATAAGGCCCAATTGTTTAACTCCTTCTTTGCCTCTGTTTTTATAATGGACGATGGCATCAGCTTAGATAGACCCATGGCCGCTCCTTCTGCCACGCTTTCTGATGTGCAAATTGATATGGGTTCTGTTTTTGATCATCTACTGAGTTTAGCTAACAAACGGTCAGGGGGCTCTGATGGAATTCCGCAGTTTTCCTTCGTAAGTTAGCACCTGTTAGTAGCGCCGCCGTTAGAACGCATCTTTAGCCTGTCACTTGAATCCGGCACTTTCCCAACTGCCTGGAAGACCGCCAAAATTATACCTCTGCATAAGAAAGGAAGTCATTCCACTGTTAAAAATTTTCGACCTATCAGCTTACTCTGTGCTCCTAGTAAAGTCCTCGAATCTATAGTTAGAGAAAAACTGGTCAACTTTTTAAAACGCAATAAAATCATCTCTGATGCCCAACACGGTTTTCTAAGTAGTCGATCTACCGTAACCCAGCCTTTGTGTTGTTTAAATGATTGGTCTAGGATGTTAGATGCCAAACAAACTATAGCTGTAATTTATTTGGATATCGCAAAAGCGTTTGACAGCGTTTCTCACCCTAAATTGCTCTGCAAACTGAAAAGCATAGGTGTAGAAGGAAATTTTTTGAACTGGCTGCATTGCTATCTAGAAGGTCGACAGCAATACGTAGGCTTGGATGGTTTCGTTTCTGACTTTAAACCTGTTACTTCCGGTGTACCCCAGGGTAGCTTGCTTGGTCCACTGCTTTTCCTTGTTTATATGAACGACCTTGGCTCAGTAGTGCAGTCTTCACAGTTAAAATTGTACGCTGATGACGCAAAGCTGTATTTTGCAGTGGAAAGACGATTCTTGAACTATAGCTTAAGAAACGATTTGAATCGAGTTCACGCATGGGCTAAACGTATGCAGTTAGATATAGCCATACAGAAGTGTTCGGTTTTGCATCTAGGCTATGGCAATGCTCTCACTGAGTATGAGTTAGGCGGACATGTTATCCCTGTGTGTAGAAGCGTTGTAGATCTGGGTATTACAATCACGTCAGGTTTCAAGTTTTCTGCTCATTGCCAACGGATTGCTCACTCTGGTTTTCAAGTAGTAAACTTAATCTTCAAAGTTTTTCATTCGAGAAATACCGATTTTCTGCTTCAAATGTATAAAACTTTCGTGCTGTCTAAGTTGGAGTATGCCTCAGAGGTTTGGAACCCATATTTGCTGGCTGATATCGATCTGGTTGAGAGAGTTCAGAGATTGTTCACTCGCCGTTTGCCTGGTTTGGCTAATGTCTCCTATCCAGAACGTTTACATATACTTAAAATTAAACCCTTAGAATAACGTAGAATGGTGCGTGATCTGATTATGGTCTTTAAGATTGTTAATGGTCTGGTGGATTCACCGAGGGAAGACTTTTTTTTGCCTTTGCCCCAACTGCACCGACCAGGGGTCATAACCAAAAAATTTATGTAACGCATACACGCCTTGAGCTGCGCAAAAACTTCTTCGCCTGTCGGGTTCTTCCGTTGTGGAACAATCTTTCATCGGATATTGTAAACTCACGATCGGTCTCAAACTTTCGTTCTAAACTGGCCAATTTGGATCTATCAAAGTTTCTGTGTGGGAGGGCTTTTGAGCTGGTCAATCGGCCCAGCCCGCCTACTGCTTAGAAGTACATATGTACGGTATGCTGTGCTACTGAATAACCTTTTTTCTTCTTCTTCTTCTTCTTGGGTCCTATTAGCACACCGATTTTGGGCTAAATCCCTGTACTGACTCCGAATCCAACGTTCGTTTTGATCTGTTACTGTGTTAATTATGTACGAAACTACGATCGCCAGCTCCTTTTCCTGCAACTTGAATGAATATTCTGTCACGCAATTTCTGTCCCTAAAATGTTGACATAATGTGTAACATCCTTATGTAAACATCAAGTGATTTTGCTTAATGCACAACAACTGACTTAGTGAACTTCACACAAACGGTACGGTTGGCGGATTTCAGAGATCAAATCAAGAAATATTTGAGAATAGAGCGCCGACAGTAGTGGGTCAGATAGATGTCCTTAAAAGTACTGTTGCTATGGGTATTTGAATCTGAATTGGGTATGGGTAGGTATTTTTTCAAATACCCATACTCAGGTATGGGTATGGGTAGGTATTTTAAAAATACCCGAGTATCGGGTATAAATCGGGTATTTTTCATTAAAATCGCATAAATAAATGTAAATTCCACAAAATGCCAAATTTCAATTGGTTTTGCAAAAATAGTTTTTTAATCTGCTTTTTTGGGCAACTATTATGTGCTCAGTGTAGCAGTTTTACTTCACAGTTACTAGAACAGTTGTGAATTTTCGAATACTTTGGTAAATCAATATTGGCAAAAACGAAACAGCTTCCTGAAGTATAATTTCTAATAGTATACATGTAGTAACTAAAACTTTTAAGTAACTTATAAAAGAATCTAGCCAAGTTTCTGTAACACAAACAATCACTTGCAATTTTGCGCACGAATATAAATGCCATAAAAATACCACAGTTTTTACAGTTATTAGGGTAGGGGTTTTTGGTAGGGTTTTTTGAAAATGGTAGGGGGAAGTAGGGGGATTTTATCTGAAAAGTAGGGGATAGGGTCTGAAAAACCTGGGAACCCTGTCGTCCATGTCCTGTTCAAGTTGTTGGTTCATGATTTCTTAATATTATTATTGTTGTCTCTCAGACTTAATTAGACGTAAAAGGTTTGTATTATTATTATTCTTGTTGTCTGTGTCTCTAACACGAAATAAGCATAGTTTCAAAATAATAGTAATTGATGAATTGAACATAAAAAATTTTGTTTTCATAGGTCTTGTTTTCGGTTTTTGTCCTCAAGATAATTGCCATAAAGGTTTCTGTGAGCAGTAATAGCTACAAATTAATAATAGGATAGATAGGCAAAACGGCAAAAGTAACTTTTAGGGGTCCCTAACAAAAATTTCTTAAAATTAATTAAGCCTAAGCCTAAGCCTGAGACTAAGCCTAAGACTAAGCCTAAGCTTAAGCCTTAGCAAGTAAAAAAATATATTGTAGGGACCCCTAAAAGTCACTTAAGCCGGCAAAACTCTGGGTAAGTTTAAGGTTTTTCATACCGTCAGTAGGAACTGAAAGATTTAGAGTAGTCAGTAGGAACTACCAAACATTTTTAGCCTAGTCATTGCAAGTGTGAATCTGATAAAGACGATGATCTGACTGATTCGACACGATTAACTCTGAGAGTGCGTACAAGTGCGATCACTGTGATAAAGAATTCAGAAGCAGAAACGGCCGCAGTAAACGCCGACGGTCAGCGCGCTCAGATGCAAGTGGACGAAGAAAGTGCGGACTCTGCGATGGTATGCAAATGAGTTTAGCTATAAATAAATACCTCTAGAGAAAAATATCAGGTGGGCTAGCATAATGACTTTTTGCCGTATGAAAGTACTTCTTTGCGGAGCCGTTCCCGTTACATATTGGTATTGGTCTGCCTTACCCCTAAGTATCATACTTGTCGTTGGGGGTTGGTTGGTTGCAAACGAAATTTTACACTGAGGCTACCAGGCATGGCTGATTACCGTGGTAGGTACATGGATAGGCTAGAGATGTTGGGTATAGAAACACTTGAATATAGAAGATTGATCATTGACTTGCAGTATCTGTTTCGTATTCTTAACGATCAGATTGATATCGAGATGGAACAGTTTTTCTGCAAGACTAAAAGTAGTACTGTCACTCGCGGTAGTAGTATTAAGTTTTTTATCCCTGCACTCCAGCGTAATTTGAACTGTCGTAGAAACTTCTTTGCCCTAACAGTTTTGAGACCTTGGAACTCACTTGATAAATGAAACTGTAACTATAATTTTACAAAGCTTGTTAAATAGGCGGACCTAGCAGAATTTTTAAAGACGTCCAACAAATTTACAGTTATTTCAGTATAATTAAGTCAGGTAAGTACAAGAGAAATTTTCACAAGTCAGTGTCGGTAGACGTGCTCAGTTTGTAGTTGCCTGGCAATAGATTCATGAGATGCTCATCAGTAATTGGAATGTCCTAAATAAAAATGTACCGTTTTTGACATTGTGTAATACACTCACACCTTTCGTGGACTTCTGATTTCCACATATGCACACTGGGTTTCACTTTCAACGTTTTTAATGACAACAGCGGAAACGGCACCACCCAACTTAGCGAATGAAGATTTCAGCCTGAAAGCTTTCCCAATTATGGTTGAAAACTACCTATATAATATGTCTGCATACACTTCCTTTGTTATCGTGAGGCCAGTTATTTTCGGAATCAGCAGCAAAAACTACATAAGAAAAACTGCTTTACCGCGGTTAATGGTCATACTAGCGAGTAGTGCCGTGCCACTAAAAGAAATAGTGTTGGTCTCAACTTTGGACGCAAATTTCTCCCGATCCAGAGCGAATCTAACTAAACTGAATGCATTTTCGAACTCAGCACACAAAACTGCATATAACAGTATGCTAACCACTAAGCTTTGCGGAAAAACAATTTTTTCGAACACCTTTGAGAGGCCAAAACACCGCCCTCCTGCCCCCCCAAACCGCACACTTTAGTGCGCTCATTTTGTTTGGCCAACTCATGCCTAACCTTTGTTAAGACATTAGCTTGGCAGGGCCTTTGCACAAAAAGTTATAAAGATTTTTCGAAAAAAAACGGAGTGGCATTTTGCGGCAATTTCGCAGTTTTCGGTGAATATCTCGGTAACCAGCTAGGATCTGGAAACGGGAGTACCAGAATATGAAAGGCCATTGGAACAGCTACAAAATCATATACGAGTCGGGATCATAGCTTAAGGAACAAATGAAAGGTGATCGTTGGAATGGAGACTGTCAGACAAGTGAAAATGAGCCCGAAAATTGCTGCCGACCCAACTTTGAGGGGGTGTAGCTCCGGTTCTAGGGGGTTGCTGGTGGCCCGGCATGCACCGTTGGTCTTCGACTGTGCTCTATTTTAACAGATATATTAATATCAGTCAGATCCGTGCGATGACCCTGCTTGCCCTCTCCCTTCGGCACCAAAGCCGACTGTCTCGCAATATGCATCTTAATTGTCAACTTACCTTCGGTACCGCCCGATCAACACCCGAAGCAGCCGTTCCAGGTGTTGTAGGTTTGCGCCCATGATCGCGATGGGCGCAGCGGCCCCTCCGGACTGACCCTGCGGTAGAGCAGCAGCAGTATGTGCTGGCATAATTGAGTGAAAAGCCAGCCCAGAAAGGTCGCCAGCAAGAGAAGTCTAAAATTAACAAATCAATTCGCATTCTCACCGCAGTTTTTGTGTGATGATGATGGATCGACACAGTAAGATAGAGAATTAACATGCGGATCCGGAAATTGCTACTGACCTGAGTGAGAGAACTGGAAGACAAGCATTAGTTTTATTTAACACCCAACACAAAATTGCTCGATTTTGCGAGCTTCATTTGAAGAGAAGTAAAATCGTAGTTCTCCGAACTAATAGCAAACGAATTACATTGCATTCCGAAACTGAAACCGAAAGCAATGGGCACGCACAAAGCAGTGCAGCGAGGCAGCTACCGTCACAAAGCAGGGCAGCGAGGCAACCAACGACGGCCACGGCCAAAATAACACACACACGTTTGGCCGTGTATTGCACAAACCTACATGATAGGGCGGAGCCGACACCCCATGTACATGATTGACAGCTGACGGAGACAAAGAGCTAGACAAAGAGAATTGTGCTCCACGTGCCAACAGATCGATAGACACTGTCAGAGACGGCCGGCACACAAAGTACAAACAGGGAACATGTACGTACAGGCTCCTACATATCAGATACCTTGTCAAAACTTTGCATTTCATTTGTTTGGGCTTGACCGACAGCTATGTCTGCTTATGTGAGTTTTGTTTTGAGGCAAGACTTGTGTTTACTACATACACTGTATAAGTATTTCAGACTAAGGAATTCTGTCAAAAGCTGCTTGGAGAGTGGAATCAGATGATTATCGAAAGAGATGTTGAGTGCTGCGGCGGTTTCTGCAAGGCCACCATGGTGTTTGCCTTGCTGTTCGCCTATTTGTTCGGTGTCGCTTCCTGTCACATCTACAACAGAAACCCCAGAGTAAGTTTTTTGTTTTAGCAAGGATAACTTGTTTCCCTTTGCCTTTTGCTAATTTAGATTCTGTAATTCATCGTGGGAGCGATCATTGGAATGATCGGACGTGGTGCCGGTGAAGGTGGCAGATTCCGCGGTGGCATCGGAGGCGGAGGCGGCGGCGGCATCGGAGTCGGAGGCGGCGGTGGTGGCGACGGCGGCGGCATCGGAGCCGGAGTTGGAGGCGGCGGTGGTGGCGACGGCGGCGGCATCGGAGTAGGAGTTGGAGGCGGCGGTTGTGGCAGTGGTAGAGAAATGGCCTGTGTGATCGTGTAGTTTATATTATTCTTATTTGATTTATATTTTGAAGAATAAACTGTTTACAGAAGAAAATTGCTATCTCAGTCTTTTTATAGTAACGGCCGGGCCAGTCACTTTTCCATAATGATATCTGCAAGATTTCTTGTGAGTTTGATTATCTGGTTATTTGCAGTGCATAGGAATACTCATAAAATAACGGTTGATTCTCAGAATTGTGTTTGCTTGGTTTCTGCTTTTTTGCTGCGGTTTCAAGAAGTGCCTTGTAAGCAGTCCGATCGGTAAAAACGCCTTGTGTACTGTGCAGCTCCATCCATGAATGTGAATAGCGCTGTACTCCAAGGTTGCTTATTGCCGCATCGTCCATGTTGATGATTTAATTTTTTATAGCGCTACTTATTAGCTGCACATTGGTGGCCAACACGAACTTGAAAATCAAGGCTTTTAGGTAACTTTTTGAGCAGTTTCAAGGATTTCGACCAAAAATTCTTAAACTACTCTAATAGTTACCTAAATGGGCAGATTTTCTAGTCTAATCTTTTCACCAGACTTTGAAGAGAATGTCCTGTCTGTTTGGCGCCTTCATACACTGCATACATAGAGACTGCATTACTGCATTGCATGTGTTCTGTTTATTTGTGTGTACATACTCTCTTAAGGTGAATCTGCGCTATACGGCAGAAAATCTGCCAGAAAATCCGCCTTACCACCACCACTGGCTACATAGACCTGCAGGATTGGCTCGCGAGCCTACAGGGCTCTCATCTAACTCGCGGGGAGAAAGTAGGAGCTTCTGCCCTGTCGGCGTTGTACTCCGGCACTGGTTACCCAACCAGTTTCAAACACATGATGCAGTTGTTGGGTTTCATGCCTGGCATTGACGGCAGTCCGATCCCCGTGGCTCAATTAGAATACACGGCGCAAGATGTGGTGGATATCATGGCTGGAGCTGCCGCTATGGCCTGCGTCACGCTGGACCTAATCTACTGCGCACCTCATCACGATGACTACAAGGAGCTGGTCATGAGAGCCTTCGACGGGATAAGAGCGGCCTACATGTCGCCAGACATCGAAGTAGCCCGCTCCATGGCGCCGAAACCTAACGAGGAGGTGTTCCTGAGACTAAGAGGCCAACCAAAGAAAGATGAGGTGGAGAGGGCCGCTGATATTGGACGAACGTTGGATGAGGAGGACGCCATGGCACAAGTAGACACCTCCCCGGCCCGACGAGGATGGACTTATGATGGAGAACTGCGGCATGCCGCTCGGGCTATACACAATGAGGAAGAGGCCTACGGATATGTAGTCCGGCAGATTGCCTTTGGCTATCGAAACCACGTACAACAAGCCTACCAGGTTTGGAGACACGACCCGGATGCCTACGGCGCAGCCAGGTACATGAATCGGTGGAACAAGACCCAACTGGAACTGGTCGCTAGACTCAACAAGTTCAACAGCGTTGGTGCCCTAAAACTGAACGACCTCTTAGCAGAATCTGTGGTAAAATTGGGCACAGTGAACTTTGGCACTTGACTTAGCCGAGCCGACTGCCTTCTATGACTGATTTCAGTGGCGCCGATAGTGTCTTGATTTAGAAACATCTTGTAGGCTTGGATTTGCGTGCGTTTCTTTAGCTCCAGGACAGGGTCAAGCAGCCCCACTTGTCTCCTCGATTCACTGGCACAATCATGTTTGCGCAGACCAAACACGGATTTGGCCGCAAAATTGACAACAGGACTTAGCGTTTGCTTGATGTATGAAACTGGAGCAGCTTGGATTACAGATGATGAGTAGTAGATTTTCGGCAGAACGGTCGCCTTGATCGTACGCATGAGAATGGGCTGAGGAATACAGTCTTTGACACGGCTGATAGCGAATAAATCTCGCTTGGCTCGTGATGAGACTTCTTTCAGGTGAGAGAAGAAATTTAGACTTTCGTCAAATATCACTCCCAGATTTCTGGCTTCTTCAACGTTGGCAAGTTCTTGTTCAGATAATGTCAGAGCTGGTAGAGAATCGAGCAGGGAACGATTCTGTTTGGTGCCAATCGTAATCACCTGCGTTTTGGCTGTGTTCACTTTGAGACAGTTCGATTGACACCACTCGGCCACAGCATTTAGATCTGTCTGCAGTTCGTTCCAGGCCTCTCTGGAGTGTCTGGGGTGGTAAGACAAGTGCAACTGAATGTCGTCTGCGAACATTGTGCACATGGCTTTCTGTGCAACTGCAGGCAGGTCATTGACAAAAACAAGAAACAGCAGTGGCCCCAAAATGGAGCCTTGTGGCACTCCGGTTGCGACCACCTGAGATGGAGAAAACTGAGCTGCGATTCGAACGCACTGGCGCCGTTGAGACAGGTAGGTTTGGAACCAGTTGAGCTCTTTGCCAGATGCGCTGTATTTCTGCAGCTTGGCGCATAAGATGTTGTGCTGCATGCAGTCGAATGCCTTTGACATATCTAGTAAGGCAACTGTGGTGACCTCTTTGTTGTGAGTTGCAAGCTGGATGGAATTGGTCACCTCCAGGATAGCATGCTCAGTGGATCGCGCAGAACGAAATCCAAACTGAGAGGCAGACAAAAATTGTTAACGTGTTTATGTTTTGCGGACTAATTATGTTTCTGCTGAATAAACATTGTACGTGTATTTTTAACCAGACTAGCTGAGCTGTATGCTAATTGTTTTGGCCAGTAGCTGCCTGTGCCTTCTTTTTCTTATCTTGCGTGATAATGCTCTTGCTCTCGCTGTCTGCGTCCCTGCGTGTTGACTATACGATTATCGTTTAAATACGTGTGTGTATGGCAGGGCAGTAAAACTTTACCTTGTGTCAAAAATCGGTCAAAATAGGCATAAAGCTGCCTGTAAACGAAGCGCTCCAGTGCTTTTCCGAAAAGCGGCAGCAATGATATTGGGCGGTGGTTGGCCGGCTGTTGAGGAGACCCAGATTTGAGAATCGGGATCACTACCACCTCTTTCCAGATATCAGGGAAAACTCCACTTTCTAACGAAAGGTTGTAGATCTGGTGTAGTAAATCGCCAATAGCAGGCAGTGCCATTTTGATCACATAACCGTTTACTCCGTCCTTGCCAGGAGTTTTGAAGCTGGGCAATGAGCGCATAATGGTCATGAATTTGTGATCTTTAATCGATCGGAATGCGAAAGTCTCATCAACCGCATGTATTTGGTCTGCGGCACTCCGAACATCGATTTCTGTTCCATTTGACGCTTCCTGCGCAACTGTGACACCAACTTGAGCAAAGTATTGGTTGAAAAGAGTGGCTTTCTTCAGATCTTCGGCCTGCCCCAAAGAGTCAGAGTGAGGGGCACGGTTTGGCAGCAAACATCGAATGGTGTCCCGTAATTTACGAGGGTTCATCCGAGTTTCCTCAAATTTGCCTTGAAAATACGCTTGCTTTGCTTCTTTGAACAGAGAGGTAGTGAAATTCCATATCTGCTGGTAGTCAGCCCAGGCCTCTTTTGAGCGCGCCCTGATCGAAGCTTGCAGGTGGCTGTCACGCAGGGCCATCCAGGCTCGGATCTCTGCGTTTATCCATGGATAGGTACCGTATTTAACGCGTACTAATCTGGCTGGTGCATGAAAGTTGAGCACAGCCTGGAAAGTTTCAGAGCATAATGCAGCTGCTAGATTCACATCTTTCTGTTCAACAGCATCAAGTACACGACCCTAGTTAGAATTAGCAAGATCTTGAATGAACAGCCTTTCATCGATTTTTCTGTAGTTTCTAACGAGTTTCTGTGTCCAGTTTGGGTAGCGTTGGTCAACTGCGAGAGAGGCAAAGACAGGGCAGTGATCGCTAATTCCACTGCAGAAAACTCGGGTAATAGATGAGTTGAGTTTTTCAGAAAACAGTGCCCAGTCAATCAGCGTCTTTGAAATAGTGTCTCTAGTGGGGTGGTACTGTACACGCGTGTAGGTTTTGACAGCTTGAGTGAGTGCGTTTTGATCAAGGACTGCTGACACACTGCATGTTTCTGCATTTGCTTCGGCACTCAAATCACAATTAAAATCGCCAAAGAATGCAAACTTAGCATTGCTGGCATTGAGACGCTCGGCTGTTTTGTTCAGAGCATCGAGTGAGGCGCGCAGAGGTACAGTAGGCGGCCTGTAGCAGCAAATGAGCGTTAACGGCTGGTTTTTGCGAGGATACATTTTGACACAGAGCTGCTCATACTGTACACCCTCAGCTCTGACCGTTAGCTCTTTCTGTAGTTCGGGCTTCAGGTGTGCTCTGACATAGGCTGCTGTGCCACCACCATGTTCGACGTTTTCGGTTTTTCGTGAATTTGTGAGCAAAACGAAGCCGGGTATTTGTAAAGAATGCGTTCGGGCGCTGGCGTCAAGCCAGGTCTCTTGCAGTAGCAACACGTCGATATCAGTCTGACCCAGCAGCAGCTCGCGCACCTCTGCTATCTTGCTTCTTAGCGAGTGCACGTTTAAAGAGATAACCTTGACTTGCCGTTTATACATTTTGGCCGCATCTTTGAGAGCAGAGAACTCCTCTGGGTCACCGATCAATTGTTTGGCATCCATAGTGACAGACGGAGGGAGGCATGTAACAGTGAAGTGGGTGTGGTTTGCTGCTCGATAAACCAATCAGCGTCGGCTAGTGCAATAGCTTCAGGCCAATGTGCAAAACACCCGAGGTAAAATCGCCGATTTCTCCCGAACAAGGCAAGGTCTAACTTTGAAATTTACAACGAATCTTCTGACCTCCTTGCTAAATTAGTGGAGCAAAACAGAATAAACAAGTAAAGAAAGAAAGCCACTCGTTCCCGCTTGACCGGCCAGGGTGGCCATTGGAGCCAGAGCCCAACCGGCCAGCATGTGCAGAACGCCTGACCCCGCCTGACCCCCAACCACTCTGTCAGACAGTTAGAAATTTACATATTTGCGTTCATTTTTGACTGGTGTCATCTTGCAGATTGTACAGGGCTTTCCTATCACCGATGGATCACACTTGCGATCCGTTGACCTACTGTGCAGGCACTATATCAGACACTTGCTTCTGCTCATTACAACGACTTGCAGAATCTGCCCAAAGTTGCCATACCACTGCAGCAGTCCGCAATTTTTCCTTTGAGATCGAGTGCCATATTCGCGGTTTTGTTGAATTAGGCCAAACTGATGTAAATGAATACCTCCTTGCCGATTTGTTAATCAAGAAATTGCCAGAGCGCTTGATTAAGAAAATTTCCCTGAAATTCAGCTCAAGCTCTAACCACCTCGAAATTTTGCATGAATTTTTGGATGAGCAAGTGCAAGTGGCAACATTTGTTGATCAGTTTATTGGCCCGGCTGGTAGCCCACCTGTGGAGTCTCACAGTAAACCTGCCCTCTCTGTTGTGCTGAAATCTTCGTTTCAAGTTAGCACTGCTCATGCTCTTCTTGCCAAAACGAAAGCCTCTCCTAAGTGTGTCTTTTGCAAGGCTGAGCACTACTCAGACCAGTGTCAAGAATATTCTGATGCAAAGCAAAGACACGATTTCATTCGCCTTCGCCGATTGTGCTTTCACTGTTTATGGTCTGACCATTCCATCAACGAATGTCATAGCAGATCGAAATGCGCGCATTGTAAAGGTGCTAATCATCACTGCGCACTTTGCGTAGCTAAGTTTGGTGGCCACATTCTATGCTCCATACCTCGCAATCAAACTGTGCAAGCTCTAGCAGTGGTTGATCCTGTCATTGGTACTTCATTTCCTACTCAGTCAGCTGACCTATCTGTAGGTGCTGGTAGTATTTCGCAGTCGCCATTTAGCGTGCCAGACCAACATGACCATGTTCTGTCTGGTGTTCTTGCTGTGGCCAATCATCATCAACACATCTTGCTACTTACAGCTAGCACAACTATTCGCAATGTTTGCTAATTCGAGTACTGCTTGACTGTGGCAGCCAGAAAACCATTCTTCATATGGCTGTCAGTCATCAGCGCGGTCTGTACAGGTCGGTACCTGTTGACTGGTTCAACGCCTGTTGACTCTTCAGCTTCATTGCCGTTTGTTTCTTCATTGTTTGTACATACTTTTTCTCTGTCCTTTGACAATTCGGACCATTTGTGGACACTTAGAAATCAAGTTTAAAGAAGAGGACAACTATGTACAAGAGCGCTTCAATTCGACCAATTGGTACTTGCCCGATCAGTGCCGCTATGAAGTCCACTATCCATTTAAACATGGCGAAATTGACGTTCCAGACAACTACTACCTCGCGCTCTATCGCCTTCTTCATTCATTGTTGACTCGCTTCAGCAGCAATCCTGATCTTCTTGATCAGTACAACTCAATTTTCGAAGAATTCTGGAAGAAATTCCCAACGATTTGGCTCCTGTGGGTTCTGCTCACTATGTCCCACATCACTGCATCACTCATCCTTCTAGCAACTACTAGGGTTCCGACGATATATCGATATCGAAAAGTTGATATAGCAACCCTTTTTCGAATATCGATATCGATATCGATTTCGCGATATTTTGCATCGATATTTTCGATATTTTTGTGTGCGAAAAAGCAGGAAAAAACAAAACTGACACCAAGTTTATTTCTCTGGAACATTAAAAAACAGTTTTTTTTCTGGGCAACTCAGAAATCGATGGTATAGTCAGAACCTAACAGTGGCATGATAGCTCTCAACAGTGGCATGATAGGTCTCAGAAACATCAATTTCTCGGCATTCTCAGCTTTTAGACAGCGACGCTTAGGTTCTTAGACGTTTGCCTGCAGCAACACTGAAGAGCTGCTCACTCCGCAGACTTGAAGCAGTAGGGCAGAAGCAGACATGGGCTAGCATTTTGGCTGAGGGGTAGCAAATTTTCCGACCCCTCCGACTTTCTGGCAAGGAATTTTTGAGCAAACTTTTGCGATTCTTTTACAATTTCGGACACAAAAATTGCCGCAATCCTTTGTAAAACAACACTTTTTTGTTGTAGTTAAGCCCAAATTAGCGATTTTTAGCCGAAAAATTGCGATTTTTGCGATGTTTGAGCGTTTTTTAATTCCCAACCCCCTCCTAAGAATATGGGATCAGACCCCCTGCGGCGCCAGACCACCCAACGTCCTTTGGCGGATGACCTGCTTCAGCCCCCTACACCTCAACACACCGTGAGCCCCATACCTACCGATAGCATTTGAAAATTTAACACCCCCTAAACAGAAATTATAGCAGGTGTCTAGCAGGGATGCAACTATGTAGCATAGACCAGACCAACAACACCGAACAAACGAACGCAAGCGAGACACGCTCTGGGACTGGCAGGCAGGCAGACAAGGCATCACTGCCGGCGCGGCAGCCAAAGTTTTTGGCGGCTCAACGCACACCCCTATTCACTCAATCAATCAATGGCCGCAACAATGCCCTACTGCACTTGCCTGGCCATGCCGTGCCACTAAGCGCTATGCAACAGAAATTTTAACGTTACAAGGAGAGGTTGGAATTCCACTCAACAACTGCCACAGATGGGCAATCGGCACATATACAATATAGGTATATATCGGAGTGGCGCTTAATTATTGCCGACAAAATACACGGAACATGCCAGCCAGGCACGTTGAGGCTAGGGATGGGCACGTAAATTAATTTTTGTAACGTGTAACGTAAATTAAGCGCCGATTTTTAATTTACGTTACGCTTAACAATTACAGTAATTAAAAAAATCGGGATACAGAAACTAAGAGTCAGTCTCTGAACCGATCGAGTCTTGGCCCTTTGCCCTATTCAGACCCAAAATTGAAAGTTGGGCGTAGAGGGCTGAAAGTTGGAACACTAAAACATATTGACAAGTTATCAATGACCTGCAAAGAATTTCCAGATTCGACGCTCCACGCTCGAGATATGGCCTTCTAAAAATCGGCCCGCTTAACTATGGAACCAAAATTTCGATATCGAATTTCTGACTTGCTGATCGGAATTCAGACCTAACAAACGGGGTTTTTGAGTAACTTTTTGAGTAGTTTAAGAATCTTTTACTAAATTTCATTTTTGGAAAAAAATTTTTTTATTAAGATTAAAAAAGATTAAAAATGCCACATTTTGCATGTTTCACTGTGCCCAAAAATTTTCAACTCCATGTTCCAGCTTACTAATTGGAGTTGAATGCTAAAAATTGATGTCTAAGCTGTACTTTTAGAGTAGTTTAAGAAATTTTCATTGAATTTCATTTTTGGAAAAAAAATTTTTTTTCGTCACCCTATCGGCGGGGGGCATAACTCGTCTGGAACCCCCCTAGACCGTTCTTTTTATTTCAGATTATTGTAGCGCTATATCTTCGCTACACGCCGGTGTAAAACAATATGGGCTGCCGGACGGCAAACACTGAAATATTTGCGTTCAAAGATTAAAAATGCCACATTTTGGGCACAGTGAAACATGCAAAATGTGGCATTTTTAATCTTTGAACGCAAATATTTCAGTGTTTGCCGTCCGGTAGCCGGTAATGTTTTACACTGGCGTGTAGCTAAGATATAGCGCTACAATAATCTGAAATAAAAAGAACGGTCTAGGGGGGTTCCAGACGAGTTATGCCCCCCGATAGGGGGGGGCGAAAAAAAATTTTTTTTCCAAAAATGAAATTTAGTAAAAGATTCTTAAACTACTCAAAAAGTTACGCAAAATCCCCGTTTGTTAGGTCTGAATTCCGATCAGCAAGTCAGAAATTCGATTTCGAAATTTTGGTCACATAGTTAAGCGGGCCGATTTTTAGAAGGCCATATCTCGAGCGTGGAGCGTCCAATCTGGAAATTCTTTGCGGTGGTTACATAACCTATCAAGACGTATTAGTCCTCCAACTTTGAGCCTTCCAGGCCAAAGTTTCATTTTTGGGTCTGAATACTGAAACTCGACCGGTTCAGAGACTGGCTCTTAAACGAATACGAAAAATAAAATTTAGCAATACGTAAATTAATTTCCGTTACGTGAATTAATTTACGTTCCTAGTGCAAAACAGATTTTTCTGTTGAATCCTGAGCCCCCGCATTGTTTTGTTGTATTTGTAAGAGCACAAACTAGTTTACGTAAAGAAAGTGATAACTGGTTTTGGGAAGTTTTAAACGACCGACAGTCAGTGTATAGATTTGTAATCTAGAGAGTGTGTATAGATTTGGAATCTAGAGTGTGTGTATAGAACTTGAAACCTAGAGCGGTCTGACGTTGCCTGGAACAGTGATTTTAACAAACTTCTATTATTAAACGGCTATCCACTTGTACGACTTTGTTTCTACACCACCGCACAATAGAAATCCTACAACCCACAGCTACGAATTATTATAAACTGGTGACCTGGCACAAGGAGCCGAAGAAAACCCTGAAAATCTCCTGATCTCCCGAAGAGCGCCTGAAGATTCCTCTGGTCCCGAACAACACCGAACTGAACTGACGTTGACTCTATTTTAAACGTTTGAACTCTGTATTCTAATTCTCGACTGACTTTGAATTCTGAACATTTGAACTTTTCATTGAGAGACGGATTGAGTTCAAAACTACAGACATTGATACTGAACCCATCAGTTCTCGAACTCGAAGTAAAACCAAAAGACTGCAAAAGATGGCCGCCCCTGAAGAACCTAACCTCGCTCAAGCCTTAGAAACTTTGAACGACACTATGCACTCAACTAATGAGATGAACACTTCTTTGGTACACCAAATTAAGATGATGTCAGCTTCACAATACTTGAACCCTGAAACAAAATTTCCCAATTTTCTCTGGAGATAGAGATGTGAACTTGAAAGAATGGTTTGACAACTACGATCGCATCTTCACAATGGAAGGACTTGATGAGAAGGCTAGAGCTCAGAAACTTCCTGGATACCTGGCTGGATTCGCAAAAGAAGTGTACCGAGATTTGGATGCAGAAACGAAGGAAGACTATGAAGATGTCAAAGCTACCCTCATCGATGCTTTGGAACCACCAAATATGGCGTATTTCTTCGAAAACGAACTGCGAGCCCGAAAACAAGAACCTAAAGAGAGCGTTGTGAAATTCTATGCTGCACTTTTGAACTTAGCCCGTGGCGCCTACCCAGATGAAAGAGATTCTAAAAGATTTCTACTGTACCCGTTCCTACAAGGACTCAGAAAATCATTACGAGACAAAGTGAACCTGACGAAACCCTCCAGTCTAGATGCTGCAGTAGAAAGTGCAAGATGCTTTGAAAATCAGGAACTATTAGAGAAAGGAGAGACGCCGTTTGATGCTGATGTTTTTGCTGGATTTGCGAGCCATAGATCAAACACAGAAGAAACAGAAACTTCACAAAGAAAGATGCCTCCAGGCAGTGCCGTAAACGAACGTTTGGTCGACATTCTTGATCGCACCCTAGATACTTTGAAAAGAAGTCATCAATCAAGCCTCCGTGGAAATTTTAGACAACCCTTTTTTCGATCGCCGACGCCCCACATTCCTGCGCACCGATTTTCAAGGCCGAATGCACCTAGATTCGAACTCCCCAGAACCCGTTCCACCGATCGCTATGTGTGGGCAAGTGACAGACAACCAATTTGTAATCTTTGCCGCAGGAAAGGACACACTCAATGGATTTGTTTGCAAAGATTTGGACAGAACATTAACTCTACTTTTGAAACACAGAGGAACAGACCAAGCAGATTTCACTCACCAACACAGCCGATGCGAGGTGCACGTACCCCAGCACAAAGAAATTTTGGACCCATTCAGACTAGATCGCCTTTCAATGCCAATCGTGGTCGACTGAACCAGAACCCTTACAACAGAACCCCTCCAACGTATGGACGTGGCAGAGGCTACGCTGTGGCAAGTCAAGCAAGAGAAATGTATCCTACAGAACCCAATTGGAGCTACACCGATGAGCCCTACCCATTTGAAGAAACTACCTACGCGTATGGAACTTACCCAGCAGAACATAAACATTTCCTTGCGAAATCGAAACAACAGTGGAATGTGAGGCTTTAGCATCACCTGTCGATCCACCTTTCTGGACAAAAGAATCAAAACCAGAGTACCAACCGGACTTAGAATTGGCTAAAGAAATAGACGACCTTAGGCAAATGATGATTGGAGATGAAGCTGGTCCAAGTAACTTCAATGGTCTACATGACAAACCTAAGAGATCTCGACACTACTCAACTCTCATAGAAGAAAAACAAGAAAACCAGACAGAATCTGTCACACAAGGACTGAATTCTTTGACGCAACCACCAGCAATAAGCAAGAAACCTACTCAAAGCAACACCCTGCCCCGCACCAGCAAACCAAGACCTCTTTCTGCCCCACCAGCTGCCCCTAGCATTGAAGCATTTGAAGTTGAGCTAAGAAAGGCAACTGCCGCCAGGAAAGCCACATTAGAAAAGAGACAGAAGAGAGCTTCAGTACCGCCAACACATGATTATTATGGAATTGAAAGGGAAACCGAACCCCTAATCCCATCAGAATTACTTACCAAACAAGAAGAAAGTGATCGGTTTAAACACATCAGTGCCGCCTTGGAAGCTGCCTTAGCGAAGGACCGGCAAATAGCAGCTGCAAATCTGCCTCCGATTCAAGAGGAGTTGGAGCCACTGCCACCAATAAATTCTATACTGACCACACTTCCCTTGACCACTGGCGCCAAAACTGGCTCAATTTCCAGTTTGTGGTCAAACGAAGCGGAATTTCAACAAATCTGCGCAGAATTGGAGAGGAATAGTGAAGAGGAAGAGAGAGTGAGAGGAGCTCCGGAGATCCGTAAAAGAAGTGAAGTAAAGGAGAGTAGTGAAGCAAAGCGACAAAGAAGTGAGAGATTTACAGAAGAAGCTGCCCAAAGTCAAAAAAGAGAGATACAAAGCAGAGAGATACAAAAAGGAGAGATACAAAATAGAGAGATACAAAAAAGAGAGATACAAAATAAGCGTTGGCCAGCGCAGATGAAGAGAAGAGAAGAGGCAGCAGAAGTACAAAGAAGTATTGAGAGATACAATTCTGAGAGATACAATTCTGAGAGATATGAAGGAGTAGAAGAGGAGAACGAAGCTGCAGCAGAAGCGGAAGGAAGGAGTGGACGTCCAGAGGGAGAAGAGTACCAATTGCGCAGACCTGAAGAAGAAGAACTTCTAGACCAAATCAGCGAAGAGAGCAGCTGTAAGCTAACAGCAACAAGCCGGCCAGAACCACCTATTTTCGATGCAGAGTATGCACTGCAAGAAACACAACTTCAAAAAGTCAACCAGCATTTAAAAGTTTTTGAGAAAATGGAACATATCGGAAAATTAGCTACTGAAGTTTTCGCCCTACTGTACTGGTTGCGTACTAGAAACCCCCAAGAAAACGAAGAATTCGCCTTCAGAACACCTTATTTGTGTCAACTTTTACAACAAACTCAAAACTGGGAACAACAAGCTACCATTCGATACATCGAAAATATCCTACAGAAAAGTCCTTCTAAAGTTTTATCTCTTATTGGAGAAATGTTCTTGATGGTGTCCAAGATGGAAGCAATGGGTACAATACACTCAGAAGCAAAAGATGGATACCTACTAGAACTTTAAAGTCCAAAAGAAGTTTTCGCTGCATTGAATCAAGGTGTGAAAGTTAACCCAACCCATCTACTACTATATTTACCTCGGAAAATCACCCAAGAATTTGGAAACATGAGACTAGGTCAGCAAGTCTATGTCAAAGCAGAACGTAAATGGGAAGCCAAAGAACCAAGAAGTCCGCAACTAAAGGACAAGGGAACCTGCCATTGGGTTGTGACCAAGATTTTGGGAGTTAGCCCACCTCAGTTATATCAACATCGACCTGAAACTCTAGAAAGTAGATTACAAACCGAATTTGGCATAGAAACTCTACCGCAGTCAACCTCTAGTAGCCTAGAAACCCCAACTTGCCTGAAGATTGCCCGTCTGACTGATCATGCTTATCTCCCACAAAGAATGGAACCTGGTGCTAGCGGTTATGACTTGGCAATCGCACACAACTATCGCATACCCCCTTCTCAAATGGTCACCTGTCTGACAGACCTACAAATTCAAATCCCCCCCAGGATACAATGGCCGACTCGCCTCAAGATCTAGTTTAGTCACAAAACAACACATCCATGTAGAAGCCGGAACAATAGACAGCAGCTATTTGGGAAACGTGGCTGTAGTATTAGACAACCGCGGAATAAATACATATGAAGCCCAAGCTGGTACCAGACTAGCCCAACTCATTCTAGACAAGATTGTCATACCCCCAGTACAAGAAGTACCGCCTTTAGACCCAGAATTAACTTCAAGAGGCAAAACAGGATTTGGATCAACTGGATTGAAAGCGCATAGCTTATGCCCAAGAGATCCAGGAGCACCCTTTGAACCAGATCGTCCCAGAACACCACCTCCACCTCCGCCACCAAGACCTAGAAGGTCTCCCAGAATAACAACCCAACTTTCGAAGCTGTGCTGTTTAACGCCTATTACCCTCTGTTTGATTTTGCTTCTCTTGATCCCTGGAACTCAAGCAAACTTTAAAGCCCCTCACTTGATGGTTTGCCAAACACACGAAGGCTCAACTTTATGGCAAGTACCCTACCCCTTGGACTGCAACATTAGAGTACCGGAAAACCCCAATGAACAACCCAAAGATGTTATGGTCAAGCTGTACAAAAGAAACCACATCAGATATAAGACAGATGCTACTGTATGTAAGAAAGCCAAGACCACTGTCCGAACTTTCAACTATTTTATGAATGTGAACCACCTCAAAGAAAAAGAAACTCACAATGTACCTGTAACCGGAAGAGAATGTTTGAGAATGGAAAGATGGAACGAATGTGAAGAAGGAAAGATGACCACTACTGGAGATATTTGGAAAACACAGAACGATGTACACTACGATTACACTGGAGGATTCTTTTCTTGTTGCAAATGGGCTAGTTGGAGTGCTACAAACTGTTTCAAGTATGAAGCTGTTGTGTGGAAGAGGCATGGAACCCCAAGTTGGGAATCTTCTGCTGGCTCTGTGACCCACTGTGACTTTGAAGAAGGAGAATGCTCACTTCGAGATGGAACCTACTTACGATGGAGAAAGAACCCAAAAGAGAAGTGTGAATTCCTACCGTTTAAAGCTTTGAAAGGAGAACTAATTGGTCAAAACTTTCTGTCAGAAGATGGAACACTCGCTTTAACCTGGGAAACGGAACAAACTTTTGAAGATTGTGGCCAAAACCTTCAGACGTCAGAACAAGGTTTAGCATTCAGATTTGTGTCAGCCGCAGAATACCATGGTGAACTTCAGAGAGAAGCCGCCATTACAACTTTCAGCCCACCAAAAGAAAGCCAAACATCAACTTCTTCAACCATCACCAGTAGCAACACTTCCCCAATGACAAATCATAGGATAGTCACCAAGACCAAAACCATCCGTTTGGCTCCAAAAACTACCAAGAAACCCAAGAAGACAAGAATCACTCGTCCGCCAAAACCTAAACCAACCAAAACAAGAAAGCCTCCTGTAAGACAAAGATTTAGAATCAAGATTTTCACCCCTGTCCCTAAAAAGCCAACCAGCACTTCAAGCATGATGGTCAAATGGGCCATTTTTGGCAATTTCAGTCAACTTTGATCGGTCATAACACTGCAACCTTTTTAGCTAGAACAGTAACCAAAGTATTATTAGAGTCATTGAAGACTCTATAGTCGATTTATGTGCTTATCTTATCATCCCAGTTATGAAGGAAGCTGATTTTAGCTGTTGCGCAAATTAGTATTCAGAGCGAAACTTGCGCAGATTAGGATATACCTTGGGCAAGAACTTGCTTCTCTATAACGTTAGACATGAGGCTGGATTCACTTGATGGCGTAAGCATTAATCAGTGTTCTTTTAACAAGCAAAGATGTCAAAGACAGATTGCTAAAATATCATACCAAATAGGGGGTGCTCGAAAGTTAGGTTTGCAGTAACCTGACGGTGTTCTAGGTGACAGAAATGAATTCACCATCTAAAATTACCCCTGGAGTTGCATTTTGAGCAACATCTGAAGAGACTCACAGCAGCAGCTCCAGTCAGACAAAATTTTGCAAAAAACAATTAAAATGAAAATAACTGGAAAACGCGACCAACTAGCGCCAAACGGACTGCAAAAATGGATTCTATGGACCAAAATTAAGTTTGACTCGTGAATATGAGCCGGTTTTCAGGCCGTTTATACCGTTTGGGTCAAATTTGAAAAATGTTGCGCAATTTTCCATAGTAAAACAGATCGCAGACAATTTTTTGACTCGCACACCCTTCCGAAAAACGCGTTTTTCCCGAAAACTAATTTGAAAATCCCAAAACACGTATATATCAGCGAACTCGCAATTGCACGTAGAATAAGAATCTGGAGTCCGCTTGTCGATTTGACTCTTCTATAAAAACTTGATTTTGCCGAAAATTAGATTTTCCCGAAAAACACATACAAAACTGCGTGGAACCTTTGATTTGACGTTTGCATCGTGTAGCACTTGTAATTTGCTATCGATTGATATAAAAAAGTTTGGGGTCTTGAAGAAAGTTTTTGAGAAAATCGCTTTTTTCCGCCACCGCCAATCATTTTTACATGGACTTTAGAAACTGGAATCTCGTTAAACGACTTATTTTCGACCATGTCACATCAACAAGAAGTACTTCACCAACTAGGAGTTAGAGCAGATGGAGATCCGAAATCCATAGCCAAAGATACTGCCGCTGGAATAACTGCAAAAGGCTATTGGTCATTCCTTAGTGGAGGATTAATTGATTGGTATCAAGTATGGACATTCTGTTGCTGTTTAGTGGTCACTTTGGTCATCTTCATCCAATGTTGTTGTCCCTTGATAGTTGGTCAAGCTTTGAATGTCAACCTTCCGAAATCCACCATGCAAGCTTGGACTTGGACTAGGAAACTGTGGACAGAAACCAAAGGAGATTCATATGACACCAATGAACCCCCTCCAGTACCCCCTCGTCCTAGCAACTACACTGCGATCAGCATGACACCAGCAGAACGTAGAAGATTACTTGCTCCTACCACCCCTGTAGTTGAAATCGAAGATGATTCAGGAGAACGAGTACCACTAAGAAACTTGAGAAGAGACCCTAACCGACCTCACACCATCACCTTGAACTTGGACGAACAATTGGCACACTATAGAGTTGGACGAAATAGAACCCCTTCTACACGAAGAAGTTATTCGATTTGGCCCCCAACTAGTGGATAATGGTACCCAGACTACAGAAACCTGAAACTTTGCAAAATTTGGATAATGGAAATCCCACTGTATAATTGATGTTCTTTCTGCCTACTCACTCTGATTTGAATTGGAACCAATGTAGCACAAAATATGGATATGGACCTGGAACGGTAGCACCAGGGTTGGGTAGCTGTTAAAAACACGTTATTAACACGTGTTATTAACACGTTAATAACACGTTATTAACATGAGGCTTGTAAATAATTCGAATTAGTGTAAAAAATTATTTTAAGCGTCCCGTAACTCGGGATGCATCCAACGCTTCATTGAATGATTATTTACCGTACTTCTGCTAGTTATTGAGACTAGGGATGCAAATGGTATAAAAAATACCAAATACCAGATGGTATTTTCTACACCAAATAATTGCAAATAGTTGATAAACAGGTCGCTAGCTGTTTTAAATGAGCGCAAAGTCATACTTTTTGCTTTTTTCAGCAAAAATATATAAGTTTTGCCTCAGTGGAAGAGTTTTCGTTGCATCTAAAAGAAATCTAGTCATGCCGAGAAAGAAAACGAGCAGAATTTGATGGTTTTTCACTTACTCGGGAAATGGGCAAGCAAAACGTTGTGACGTTTGCGGTCTAGGCTCGGTCTCGATAAAGAGGCCGTCCATAAACGACGTAGTACCAAAATCCCGATTTTTCGGACCCCCCTTCCCCCAAAATCGCCTTGCGTCGTTTCATGGGGGCCCTCCCGCTTTTTGAGAATTTTCCATGAATGGTTGTTTGTTATAAGCTAAACTGGTCAGAATTCTTTATTGTTTTGTTGCTCAGAAACGGTAAAGAGACGTCTTGTTCTGCGTATCTGCATTGTTAAACTTTTAGTAAATTAGAAATAAAGAGAAAACTCTGAACAGACGAGCTCTGACATGGTATACAGTCGCAAAATATGCAGAATTTTTCGCTTAAAAGCTAACTGTTTAGTTATTTAAACTATTTGGTATATATATGGTATATAAAAAAATTCCAAATACCAAATAATACCAAATACCTAGAAAATACCAAATAATACCGAATAATACCAAATAATAATAATACTACAGTCAGGCACTTAACGCCGTTTATGGTACCGACACCATATAAGGTGCCGGTACCATATATGGTACCGAGGGTAGTGGTACCATATATGGTACCGGCACCATATACAGTATGGTACCGTCACCATATATGGTACCGGTACCATATATGGTGCCCCCACGTTCGGCGACTGTGGTGGTACCATATATGGTACCGGTACCATATATGGTACCGGCACCATATATGGTACCGTCACCATATATGGTACCGGCACCATATATGGTACCCCTACCCATGGCCATGGGTGCCGGTACCATATATGGTGCCGGTACCATATATGGTTACGGTACCATATATGGTACCGGTGCCATATATGGTACCACTACCATATATGGTACGAAATCTCAACGGAGTGGTACCATATATGGTACCGGTACCGGAAAAACGCGAAGGTGGGGTACCATATATGGTGCCGGTACCATATATGGTACCGGCACCTTATATGGTACCGTCACCATATATGGTACCGGTACCATATATGGTACCGGTACCATATATGGTACCACCACAGACCTCGAACGTGGGGGTACCATATATGGTGCCGGTACCATATATGGTACCACCACAGGTCCCGAAGGTGGGGGTACCATAGATGGTACCGGTACCATATATGGTGACGGTACCTTATATGGTGCCGGTACCATATATGGTACCACTACCTACGGTACCGGTACCATATATGGTACCGGCACCTTATATGGTGTCGGTACCATAAACGGCGTTAAGTGCCTGACTGTACTAGGCTTTTGCCATGCTGCTGGAGCAAATTCAAGCATTTTTGAATTTTTAACAGGTTTTTACGTTAATAACACTGTTATTAACGTTATTAACACTGTTAATAACAGGTCTGAATTTTTAACTGTTAATTATACAACCCTGGGTAGCACTGATATCATATGAACCCTTGAACTCTGCATTGTTGTCATATGGCTAATTGATATTTTGACACTGCTGGAAAAGAATGTTCAAAAACACGGGGGAGGAATGTAAGAGCACAAACTAGTTTACGTAAAGAAAGTGATAACTGGTTTTGGGAAGTTTTAAACGACCGACAGTCAGTGTATAGATTTGTAATCTAGAGAGTGTGTATAGATTTGGAATCTAGAGTGTGTGTATAGAACTTGAAACCTAGAGCGGTCTGACGTTGCCTGGAACAGTGATTTTAACAAACTTCTATTATTAAACGGCTATCCACTTGTACGACTTTGTTTCTACACCACCGCACAATAGAAATCCTACAACCCACAGCTACAAATTATTATATATTATAAACATATTTTTGGTTACTACTGAATCTTAAATGCGACTTTTAAGGCTAATTTTTCGAAAATTTTTCGCCCTTGTCGCACAGAAGCCCAATCCTACTCTCCAAACTGTTAAACCGGTTAATTTCGGTCAATTTTACGGTCGGAATATCCTTGAGATACGTACGTTTTTGAAGGCTTGAATTTGTCAATATGTTATCTCCCTGCATAAGAAAATATGCAGAAAAGCCAGGCAACTATAAATTCATGTGTAGGTGTTGTACTACTGTTGGAAAGTTCAGGGTTGAAAAATAGGTTCAGGTTCAAGTCAAAGCCAGCATCGAAATTTCAAGTTCAAGTCCATCTTCGAAAAAACCTGGACAATAGGTTCAGGTTCCAGTCGCTGATATTACTGTTGATTGGGTATACCGAACCCACACCGAAAATGGGTGGTATTAGTACATTGTGTATCATTATTAATGAGAAAAAACCCCAATATCCAATTCCTGGAAAACAACCCAATACCAGCTCGCACTAATTAAAAGCAAGCATAAATTTGAAATTCGCTGTTTTAAAATGCCAATTTCCAAAGCTTAACATGAAATTTAGCTTTTAATCTGAAAATTCATGCCAAATTTTCAAAAATTTAGTAAGACAAAGCAAAATTAACGGGCTGGACAGGGCCGGGCCGGATTTTGGGCGGGCCGGGCCCGGGCCAGGCCGGGCACCATTTTCAGGCTTCCGGGCTGGGCCGGGCCCGATTTTGATGCCCGTCGGGCATGGCGGGCCGGGCATGCCTCACTTGATCAGCCCGCCGGGCCGGGCCGGGCTGGAAAAAAGGTGCCCGTGCACATCTCTACTCTCTTGCGCAAAGCCAGAGACTGCAAACTCATCTTTCTGAACTTGTGCTAGAGCTAAATTCTGGGCCACAGCAGTGCATATAAACGACTTTTGACTTCCTGAATCTAGCAAAATACGCACCTGCTGGGTCTGGTTTGAGTTTTCTAGATCAAAAATTGTACTGTAGGCTGTAAGAAGCGGGACTTGTTTGGGAACAGAAGCTTCTGCTGGTACCAGCACATGCATGACCGTTGCCACTCTATCAGAAGTGCTAGAGCTCTGGCTACTTGCTACACTGTCTACACTAGCTGCACTAACTGTATCTACTGCCGCCAATGCATGAGCTGGAGGAGGCTTGGCCCCCATCTTGGCTCTCTCTATGTTGCATTCCTGGTACCGGCCGAATTTGTCGGAGCAGAGGGACCTATGGTGACTGGTGTTCTAACAGTGGAAACACTTACACCTCTGCTGCGGACACGTTCTTGCAGTATGGGCCCTTTTTAGACACCGAAGGCACAAATTTTTGGACTTAAAAATTCGAACCGGGCTTTGACATTGGGATACAATGTACATTGGTCTGGGTAGTGAGCGGTTTTGCAGAAAACACATTTCGGCACAGTTTTGCTGCTAGTAACTAAAGCGTGGGCAGATCCGAAAGACTGGGGCGGAGACTTGCTAGGTTTTTGGGGTTCCTTCAGATCATACACTAGACTGGCAAACTGAGACACGAATTTTGCAGTTTGAAGTTCCTCAAACAAAAAATCACGCAAACACTTGAGCCGATTGCGTTCTAGGGCTAGCTTAGGCGACAGATCTTTCAAGAGCCTAGCTGGTAACTTTTTGATTAGGGCTGTTGCTAAAAATCGTTCATCACCAGCTGACTGTCCTAACTGTTCTAAGCCTCGTACATGTTTCTCTATCGCCATGCAAAAGGCTTGTAGACTTTTGTAGCTATCGACTGGGGAGGCTAGCTTGTCTAAAGCATTGTAATGCGCATTGACCAAGTTGTCGTTGTTACCATAGTGCTTGCGTAATAACTCGAGCGCTTGCTCGTAGGCAGTATCAGTCACTGGTAAACCTTCGATGACTCGTAATGCCGCGCCACTAAGCACCGAGCATAAATAGGTAAACTTTTGGCTATGCGTCAACAACGTATTCGCATGTACTGACTGCTCAAAACTGGCCCAAAAGGCCCTCCATGCGAAGACGTCACCACTAAAAGTTTCTAACTCTAGTTTAGGCAGCCTGACCATGCTACCTTGGCTGGAAGTGCCTCTAGAAACTTGAAAAATCCCATTACTGGACGCATGGCTTTGAAATCTCTGCTCTAAGTTCTGCACCTGAGCGACACAATCTTGCATTCGTTGCTGTTGCAACTGAGTCTGTTCGGTTGCAACGGCCTCGAAGTGCTGAACAGCGGTCTCAAAGCGGCTTTCGGAGGACTTAATGAGGTCCAAGTGCTGTTGCTTGAGCAACTGCATCTGCTCTACATGCCGCTGCTCGGTGCCGGCTATCTGCTGTTGCATAAGCGTAAGCAACGCCAAGAAGTTAGAGTCCATGGTGGGTGCGGTACTAGTGTGTACTGTAGCTATCTCTGGCTCCACCTCACCCATCACGGGCTCACCTTCAGCCGGCGCCAAAGTGCCACCATGTGCCCCTGCCGAAGCAGAGAGGGTAGAAAGGAATCGCTGATAAACACTGAGAAGGGTGTTGCCATCTTCCGCTAACTGTTTGCCCACCAATTTCGGCTGTCTTTCGAATTCGAAAAGGTCTGCTGGAACTTCTTCCAAAAGCGGAGTTAACTCTTTTTGCAAATTTTGCAGTTTAACCTCAGCGTTCCACACATCAAAACGTAAGTCAGTGCACCGGTATTTCTGGTCGACAGACTCAAGTAAATTTTGGTTATTTGCTCGCTGGTGAATAAATTCTTTTACCGTGCATGACAAAACCTCTGCCTCCTTGAGCAAAGAGTCCCGCTGTTCAAGCAAAGCCGCTTTTCTCTCCGCCCTAGTGTAATGGGGAGAACTAGTAGATTTCTTGCTAGTCAAATCTTCCATAACACAGTTGTAATAACTTACTGCCTCTCACTGTGGAACTTGCCGATCTTTCGTCGCGTGCCTGTCTGTGCAGCGTCCATTCCGGGTGACACCATGACAGGAGAAGGGCTGAGGAGAGTTGTTGTGCCGCTTGGCCTAGCGTTGTACTTGCGCGTTGTGGTATGACAAAAGGGCACGACAAAGACCTTCCGCTCGGTTTATTAGCCTGAGCTCCAAATTGAGGCTTAAAATTAAGTTGGTCGGCAGGTGGGGTAAAGGCTTGTGTATGAACGGCACCAAGACTGAAATTACTGTTAAAATAATTCTGCATACGGTAGAACGGCGCGTATTTTGAATTCATTTGGGGCAATGCTAAGCTAATCGAGGTGTTCTTTTTTGTATTCTGCTGTTCTTTATACAAGCCCGATGGGCATCAAAATCGGGCCCGGCCCGGTCCGGGGGGCCTGAAAATGATGCCCGGCCCGGCCCGGCCCATCCCGTCCAAAATCACTGACGGGCATGCCCGGCCCGGCCCACGGAGTGCACATCTCTACAAGAGAGTCGACTTTTTAGATCTGCCAAAGTCAGATTCGGGCTTGTACTGAAGGATGGAAGCTCTAAACAGATCGAAGCCACCCTTTGTCCACTGATTACCCAGCCGATAGTGCGGCAGCCCCTTTCCGGTGTTGATTGGGCTAAGTTTAGTGAATATCAGTTGGCAGAGCCGCTAGTAAAACAACCTCAGTTAGCGCCGGTAGATGTGTTGCTTGGCAATGAATATTTTTTCGACATCATTTGCAGGCAACCATTAGTCAGACTTTGTAGCTCATTGTTTTTGGTCAACACATCTTTGGGCTACATGCCGACAGGTCAGTTGTCCCTTGGGTCGGCCGAGACCGCTGCGAGATGCACCATTGGTGCCGTGCTGTCTACCGAGCGCCTTTCTCTACACAAAAACCTGGCCAACTTGTGGCAGTTGGAGGCGCTAGGCATCAAGGATTTGGGCGTAAAGACCGAGGACAAAACCGCAAAGGATATTTTTGATCGTTCTGTTACCTATTTGCCAGACCAACAACGCTACCAAGTTACTTATCCTATGCGGTTTCAGGAGGTCGATTTGCAAGACAATTACTACTTAGCCCTGAACTGCCTTCGCAGTTTACTGAAGCGGTTGACGCAGAATCCGGACCTTCTTCGCATACATGTAGGAGGGGGGTTTGGGGGGTTTAGCCCCCCCCCAGGCCCGATTTTCGGCAACCCCCCCCCAGCCGAATTCTGGGGGGGGTTTCTGAAACCCTATTTTGGGTTACAAACTGCTAAAAATCAGGGTTTCAAGACTTATATACCGTAATTTAGCATTTCAAAAGCCCTAAATAGGGTTCCGGAACCCTAGTTAGGGTTTCAGAAACCCAAAGTAATGCCTCCGGAACCCTATTTAGGGTTTCAGAAACCCTAAATAGTGTTCCGAAACCCTGTTTTGGGTACCTGAAAGCCTAAATAGGGTTCCGGAGCCCTAATTTGGGTTTCAAAGGCCCAAAATGGGGTTCCGAAACCCTGTTTTGGGTTTCTGAAACCCTAAATAAGGTTCCAGAACCCTAATTTGGGTTTCTGAAACCCTAAATAGGGTTCCGGAACCCTAATTTGGGTTTCTGAAACCCTAAATAGGGTTCCGGAACCCTACTTTGGGTTTCAAAAACCCTAAATAGGGTTACGGAACCCTAATTTGGGTTTCACAGAGACTAAACAGGGTTTCTGGAGGCCCAAATAGGGTTCCGGAACCCTAATTTGGGTTTCACAGAGACTAAGCAGGGTTTCTGGAGGCCCAAAGTAGGGTTCCGGAACCCTAATTTGGGTTTCAAAAGCCCTAAATAGGGTTCCGGAGCCCTAATTTGGGCCTCAAAAACCCTAAACAGGGTTCCAGTGCCCTAATTTTTGTTTCAAAATCTCTAAATAGGGTTCCGGATGCGCATTTTAGCTCTATTCTGTCGAGTAAAATAGAGCTTTTTTGCATGTTTTAAAGCAAAAACATGTTTTTTGCACGTTTTTAATAAAAAATAGGATTTTCTGCACATTTTAAACCAATAAATAGGGTTTTATAGGGAATTTTTGCACTTCTGACAGGATTTTTACCGGATTTTTAGTCCTCAAAACCCTGTTTTGAGCCCAAAAAAGGTCGCTAAAACCCACTTTTGGACACCAAAAAAAGGTCGCTGAAACCCCCTTTGGAAATAGTGCTGAAACCCTATTTTGGATCTGGAAAAAAACCCCCCAGCCGAAAACCCAGCTACATGTATAGTTCTTCGCAAGTACAATGCAATATTTGCAGAGTATTTACAGCTTGGCATCATTGAACCGGTGGAACCGAGTGACACACAGTGTGCGCCAGTGTATTACATTCCCCACCACTGTGTAGTCAAGCCGTCAAGTGAAACCACCAAAATATGGGTCGTGTTCAATGCCAGTTCCAAGTCGCGCCAGGACGGCAAAAGCCTTAACGAAAATTTGCTGTGTGGCCTGGTCGATATGGAGGATTTGTGCGGTCTGCTCCTGAGGTTCCGTCTGGGCAGGGTTGGTTTTGAGTGATCTAGAAAAGGCCTTCCTAGAAGTGTCAGTTGACCCTGCTCAGAGGGATCTCATGAGATTCTTGTGGGTCAAGGACGCCACCAATATCAGTACTGACTACCCTAATTTGCAGATTTACAGGTTCGCTCGGGTCAGTTTTGGCATGATTAGCAGTCCGTTCCTGCTTGCGGCCACAATTCACCATCACATGCTGCGGCTGGATCTGGTGTGTCCCATTTCTAGAACGATCGCCCAAAACATCTACGTAGATAATTTGCTTGTGTGCGTAGACAACCTTGAGCAAGCGCGCGAATTTTACGCTACAGCCAAAAACCTGTTCTCGCTTGCGGGCTTCAACCTATGGGAATGGGTCACAAATTCTGAAAAATTTTCGAGGGAACTCCCTAAATCTGATCAGGCCGCCAGTCGATTAGCAAAATTGCTGGGCTTACTGTGGGACTCAAAATCTGACGAGATTTTTCTTGCGCAGCCAAATTGCCAGTTAGACCAACCTGTGTACACCAAACGTCAGTAGTGTCTCTGCTTTCCAGTTTCTTCGACCTGCTGGGGTTTATCGCTCCACTTCTAGCCCCAATCAAGGTTCTGGTTCAGTCGCTTTGGTCGGAAAAATTGGATTGGGACACCCAGCTACCAGGCGGTTGGCAAGCATCTATTCAGGCAGCATTGAAGCCGCTGCATGCCATATCTAGCATTCGTATTCCTAGAATTGCTGGGCTTCCCTCATCAGCTGTGTCAGTACAGATCCATTGTTTTTCAGACACCTCAAAGAGATCTTACTGTGCTGTAGCCTATTTGCGTGTGCTCTATTTGCAGGAAACTTCGATCAGACTGATTTTTGCCAAGAACAAACTGGTACCGCTCCACACTCTCACCTTGCCTTGACTGGAGTTGCTAGGCGCACTGCTAGGCTCTCGGGTTTTGCGCTTCTTGGTGCGTCAGTTACGTCTGCCATCGGTACCTCTCTATCTTTGGATAGACTCTGGCTGTGTACTTAGTTGGCTCCGGTCTGACAAACCTCTCCCTAAATGGGTGCAAAATCGGGTACAAGAAATTGTAGGCGAGAGAGAGATCACGTTTTCCCATGTTCCGGGTACAGAGAACCCAGCCGATATTCCCACCAAACCTGAGTTATACCCTAGCTTAGGGGCCGTCCATAAACTACGACGTTCAAAAATTCAAAATTTTGCACCCCCACCCCCCTCCGACGTTTAACAACGTTTTCATCATCACCCCCCATAAAAACTATGACGTTTGGGATGCACCCCCCCCCCCCCCCGAAATAAAATTTTCGTTCTAATTCTGAAGCTGCTATTCTGACTGCGTAATCACAAATGAATAATAGAAAAATTGTGCCTGTGCACATACAATGTACGTATTTACCAGTTCGTTTCACCGATCTTTCAAGAATTCATTTAACTTTCAGTTTAAAAAGAGTCATTCAAATCGGTTGAGATTTGCGGTTGCCATAGTAAAAAATCTGTTGGGTTGTTTTAATCACTCTTGTTCATTGCCAAAATCAGCGTTTCAATTTGAGGGCAAATATCTCGAGAACCAAGCAGAGCATCTTACCGAAAACTCTACCAATCAAGAATTTATTTGATTTTTATTCAAAATAAGATTGATTCAAATCGGTTGAGATTTACGGTTGCTACAGTAAAAATCTGCTGGGTTGTTTTTTTGTACACCCTGTACAAATCACGCTAACATAATATGTTGTACAACTACAAAAATGTGTCAAAACCGTTTGACTTTTTCTGCATTCTTTCTTATTCTGCAGTCGTCAAACCTTACCAAAAAAGGTAAAAAATACGTCAACGTTTTGCCTCAACCCCCCACCCCCCCCTCCGACGTTCTGCGACGTTTTTCCGGGTACCCCCACCCCCCTCTCTGAACGTCGTAGTTTATGGACGGCCCCTTAGACAGAAACTCGGTTTGGTGGGAAGGACCGGCGTGGCTAAGTCTGGATTCTTCTACGTGGCCTCAGAAAACCTTTGAGCAAGAACCTACTTTATGTATTGATGAGTTACAGGTCTCAGAAAGAGAGGAGTCGTCTGCTGTTCTGGTGCTTACCAGTTTGCCTGACCAGTTGCTTCTACTACTTGACAAGTTTACCAGCAGTGAAACCTTGTTTCGTGTTTCAGCTTGGGTCAAGCGTGCAGCTAAGTGCTGGAAGGAACGAACTCTGGTTCACTCAGTTAGGCGGTCTAGAAGGCACAAGAAAGTACTACCTCCTGTTTCTATGGCCGCTATTCCTAGCCTATGCCCTGCTGAGATACGTAGTGCTATGGTAGAGTGGATAAAGTGGGTTCAAGGCTCCTGTTTTTCCACAGAAATTACATGTTTGCAGAAAAAAAGGAGCCCAATTCCTGCCCTTGTAAAACAGCTTGTACTGTATTTAGATTCAGAGAATCTGGTCAGGTGCAAAGGCCGTTTGGGACATGCAGACCTGCCGCTGGATGCTGCTCACCCTATTTTGTTGCCTCGCCAGCACCCGCTGACTAAACTTGTTATTTTTAGTGTACACACATGAGTAGTACCGGGCGTGACCCTGGGGAGCAAAATCTGATTGGTCCAAATTAAGCTCCGCCCACTTTCGACAGAAAAATTTTTACTTTTCTGTTTTTACTTTTCACTTTTTATTTTCTACTTTTTTATTTTTACTTTTCATTTTTACTTTTCTGATTTTCATTTTCTGCTTTTCATTTTCTGTTTTCGTTTTTACTTTTCTGATTTTCTATATTTCATTTGTACTTTCTACTTTTCATTTTCTGTTTTACTTTTCGGTTTTCATTTTCGACTTTTTATTTTTTTCAACCTTCAATTAATTCGGCGGAGCCCGGACCAGTCAGGTTGTTGCACCCCAGTGTCATGGACGTGAGTTGGAATAACAAATTTCCATTTCAACAGGGGGCTTCAAATAGAAAAAAACATAAATATTAGACATAAGTTTTATAATTTCTAAAAGAAAAATATTAAAAGGCTGTTTCTAAAAAGGTTTCTTGAAACATTACCGCGACGGGTTTGACTCGAAAATGATTCCTTACTTGTGCAGTGAGTTACTACAAAACAGCTAAACTTGGCTTGCTGAAAAAGCGTCTTAAGAGTTTGCTGAAACCTAACCTGGATGGGTTTTCGGCAAACATTATACAACTGAAATAAGTCCGTACTTCTGGGAGAACCTTTGCTATAATCATTTGGAGTGAGTCACGTGATTGGCCAACTTATAGACAAAGCAGTGGTACAATTTAAATAGGTCATTGTTGCATTTTGTCTTCCACGGATCGGTTGTGCAGTCAGTTATGAGTTTGAGCGAACAATTAGATAAATTGGTGGGAGAATTAGTAGAAAAGCCTTGGGAAGATAATTTTACAGTGACGTCAGAAAGAACAGGCAAAGAGACAAAGCTGAAGCATGAAATTAAGCAACGTGTTAAGCCAAGCAAACAAAAAGTTGTAAATTGTGCAAAGTGCGCTGCTCAAATGAACGCCCCCGCAAAAGACGGTGAAGCATGGACGTGGGTTGTGCCTGTGCCCTCCATTACCGTAATCCCTACAATGCATTACATGCCAGTGGCTGACCAAGACCGGCAGGCCAAGAAAATTTGAAGCTATGAATACGCAAACCTTATTGCATATGTGCAAAAGCAACAATGTGTTAGCTCCATATTTTGTTGGTGTTTTAGCTAAAAATACTATGCCGAAATCAGTGAATCGGCTGGCTGCATTAGTCGTCAACACAGACAGCAGCAATTTACCCGGAACTCATTGGATTGCAATACATATTTCTCACGAAGGAGTTGGTACCTATTTCGATTCCTACGGCCGATTTCCGTTGAAAGAATTCAGTGAATTTTCGGATGAAAACTGCGAAATTTGGAACTATGTAGCTAGGCCTGTACAAGCACCTTTCTCTACTACTTGCAGTCAGCATTGCATGCATTTTCTCTATTGTATGGCTAGCGGATTGAGAGTTGAACAGTTTATGAATAAGTTTGGTTCAAATTTGGTTGAAAATGATAAATTGGTGATCGAGTTTATAGAGAACAAATTCAAAGTGCAAACCGAAATCGTAGATGCACACTTGTTATTGAATCAGATTTGTAGAGCAATGACAGAAAATTAAATAAACCATTTATTTTGAAAGCACACCGATTACCACACAACAAGCCACAGCAACAGCCGCTATCGTCAACAGAGTTCTATGACTTTTCGCACTGTTTTTCCTACAATTCTGTGAATTGTAATAGTCAATGAGGCCTCTCCATTTGCCCTGTTGCTCCTGAATCCAGGTGTCCAGAATTCCGTTGCAATAAACTGCCAAGAATCCCGCTACATGATTGCTCATCGGAATCATTTTGCGTTTAAGACTGTGCACCATCAACGCTCCCGTGAATGCGAACAAATGTACGATCCGTTCCCAACTGATTCCTTGTATGAAAAGAATGTCTGCGAGAATGCAGTAATCGGGAAAAGTGGTGGTCATCGACAAACGCATTCGTGCCACCATTCGCTCGATTTGGGAATAATGTTCTTTTTCGTACTGCACTGCCAACGCTCTCATAGTGAGTCTGACTTCGTCAACCGGGGGTCTTAGGTCGGGACAATCGTGCCAGGGCACACCACTTTCTTGAGCACGCCATTTCAGGTAATCATAGGCCATAAAATCATTAGCCGCATC
Organism: Sabatieria punctata; assembly: GCA_030248155.1. Classification (NCBI taxonomy): domain Eukaryota; kingdom Metazoa; phylum Nematoda; class Chromadorea; order Araeolaimida; family Comesomatidae; genus Sabatieria; species Sabatieria punctata. Next base: position 25,096 of record JASANB010003199.1, on the reverse strand, counting down.
GCTCTCATACAAATCCTCAACATCAGACTCTCTGTTATAATATTCGTCGGTATCGTACTCGCTCTGGCACTCTATGTCATCCAGCCAATTACAGACCATAGCAATCTATGAGTGGGTGGAGTCAACTGACCAATCAACATAGAGCATTGCGTAATAGTGATTTTCGTTTCGAGACCCTAACTTACCCTAACCAAATAGGTTCATAACGACGAGTTCTCAGCAAACTGGTCATTGTTGTCTTTGTCTAGCTGTTGAGATGTCGCTCACTAGCAAATGTCCCATGCATTCCAATGCGTTGAGCAAAGATCAGTGCCTGGTTGGGCGTTTTCAAAGGCAATGTCTACGGACATTTTGCGCAATTGAGAGGCGGCAGTCGTTCGGTGGTGTCGTTGCCGGCTGGCAAGTTGGAGACGCTGTTGTTGGCGATCAGTTACATGGAGAGCAATCCAACAGACGAAATGCCCACATCCCTACATTTGACAAATCCCGAAGGAGCAGGAGAAGAGGTGCAACTCGTGCGACAGGGCGCCGAGCAGTTTGCATTGCGTCTGGTGGAAGCGAGCGGACCAGACATAGTATTGAGGGAGATTCTGATCACGCGCGCATTTGAAATGATGCTCAATTTGATGAGAATGAGCGCGGTGCTTCTGCGCAACAATCAACAGGAGAAGAAGAAGGCGAACGACAAGAGCAAAAGTAGTGCCAACGATGGAGAATCGAGCAAACAAACGAAAAAACGAAAGTGTGCAGTGAAAGAGCAAGCTGCTAAGATAGACAAAGCCATGTCAACGATCGATGAAGAAAAAGAAAGTGATGCAAAGCCCATAGTGATTGAATAATCTTTTATTATTGCCAATAATTGTCTATTAAATGCCATAATCCATGTGCACATTTCTGAACCGATCGATACTCAGCATATTATCGTATTCGGCAAAACAAATCATTTGGATTCCTCCTTTGGGTATGGGGGTTCCAAATGTAACATCGATCATTACTGAACCATCGTGCACCAATTCAAAATGACCGCCATCTTCGCAATCAGCACTCAAATCAAACACGAACAAACAATGTGTTTCTTTGAATTCTTCCATATTAATGTAATTGGCCTTGTTTTCCTGAGCCAATCCCAATGACTTGAACATTTGCATATATGGTCGCACGAATGCATTCTGGCCAAAATTCATTTTCAGGGGCTCGTGGGGGTATACTTTAGAACCGGCCACTACCTTCACTTCGCGAATATCGTAATTTCTGAATCGAAAGGGATTTCTATCGTAAGCTCCGTAGTAGGCCGTACTGTTTACAAATCCAAACACGATTCTTTGGGGAATCTGTCCTTGAAAAATGGAATTGCTGGGTGTGCTGCAACGCCCGGCAGCTATGTGGACAGCTGTTACTGTGGTTCTTCGTAGAGGGTATTTTGCTGTGTACTTATTTAGCACACTTTCGATACTCAATTGTATCGAATGGAGTACTGTAACTTTACGTACATACATTATCATGTCCACTACATGGAGCTTGTAATTGGCGTTGGCAGCATACGACATCAGCACAAAGTTGTCAGGGTTTCTGAACAACTCTACAGTCATCTCTACATTGGGCACCATCAATTTGTCGGACTCGAACAAATCGCAATGCAATTTGGCCATGCTTTCCACCACAACTGCATCATTGTTTCGTGTTGCAAACCAGCGCTTACGTTCAACATGGCCTTTGTTGGTGGCTGCCTCTGAACCATCCGCATAATTATGGGCCTGCTCTGGCTCATCCTTTGCGTACAACGCCGCTTGCAACTGACAACTTTTTACTGTACGATCGTAATTCAATTCTGACTGTAGCCAGGCCTGGTACGCATAATTGTCTCCACTATCCTACGTCAATTTTGAATTCAGGTAAACTTTCACTTGTCGAAAAAACGCATTGCCCAACAAATTTATCAGGGCTACATCTACAGGATTCTCTGGTGTTGGTGCAGCCAAAACTGCTCCATCTTCATTTTGAATTTGAAATTTTATGTAAATATAATTCCGATTCAAATCGATAAAATGTGGATTGGCATCTATGACAAATTTGTAGGGACCTGCGGGTGTGCACGTATTGATCAAACGAACGGGTTCCCAATGCGATGATTGAATAGACACTTGGGTGGGCAAAATTGTAAACAAATCCAATTCACTTTTTGTACAGGGTACTGATTTATGGTCCACTAACTTCGCCATGATCACTCGTAGTAAATGCCCAGCTGGTCCCGTTTTATGGTCCTCTTCTTAACGACCCGGCGTTTTTTTCTCTGACTGCTAATTGGGCGTTTTGCAGCAACACTTTGTCGCCCTCGCCGTTTTGTTTTCTGGAGTAACTTAAAGGCACCACCGCGCTGTGTGCGTTTGACAATGCTTCTAGCAGCTTCTTTCAGCAAACGTTTACCTGCTGCACCACCGCGTTTGCGTACTGACTGACCCAATTCTTTACCTTCGACTATATCGCCGGCTATTTGGGCACCGGTAGTCAATGCTTCTTTGCCTACCGATTTTGCAGCTGTTTTCGCAACTGGCAAAATAAATCGGAGCAACGATCGGAAAATCGAACCCAAACCGGCACCTCTCTGATAGGGCAACGCTGCACTAAATCCTGCACCCGCTTGTGCTGCTTGCGCATGATAATACTGTAGCCACTTTTTATTGTCGAATGGTACAAATACCATCCTCATTTTTCGCGTTTAAAATGCAATTTCACGATACACTTTCCAAACATATACTCAATGTACTTATTTATGTCTGTTTTGATTTCGATCAAAATACTGCTAAACCCTTTGCTTAGCACCTTTACGTAATGGGGACTATTGAACGAATGAACAACGATGTTGCCGTAACTACCCGATATAGGTACAATGCGCAGCAACTTTTCACGCGTATCACCAATAATCTGGCTTTCAATTACATTACAATAAACAGAATGGATTCGAAACCGCCGCGCGTATCTGGCGGGTATCTGGCCAACGTATTTTTCACGTGAATATGCCTATCAAAACCTAACATATACTGCAATAAACTTGACAATAGTACATGTTTGACAATTTTAGCATCAATTACTATGCGCACTCGTTTTAGCATTAGGTCTAACTCAAACACCAATCCCACCATCAACTGTTTCAGCAGGTCCTTCTTTTTGTCTATTTTATCCGCAGCGCGTTTACTCTTCAATTGCTTCAACACTCGTTTTTGCCTTCGCTTTTCTTTTGAAAGGGTGCAAATGCTTACGCTTCGGCATTGCCCTGATCGCTATCTGATCATTGATGCTCAACAGTAAATCTTCGATGCTGTTGTAAAAACCGACTGGAATTTCCAGGCAAACGTAACTGTTGTCGGTCAGCAACACCCATATATGGTTATTGTGCAAGCGACCGCCGTATCGCACATCTTTATCACGCACATTGAAAACATCAATAGGTACCATTTTACCAGAGAATTCATCGTTTAAATTGTTCCAAGAGTACGGGTACTGAATCTCCGTCAATGCCACACTGTATTCGCCATGTAGTTTTATTGTTTCAGGCAACACAACACGAAAATTCGAAGTAGTGTTGCTGGGCAACGTTATATAAAATGAATCGGGCGCTTCCATTAGGATTCTGTACTGCGTCGTTTCAATTGAGGATTCGGCACCAACACACCCAACGAACTGCTCAGGAACACAGTGAATAATTTACTGTCCGCACTCGGGAAAAACGTCAGGTTCACCAGACTGACAATAATGACAATGTACAAAATCAAAACTTGGGCCACAAATTTAAACATTTCGTATCGTTTCGTTGCTATTTCACTGCTATACAAACTGCTACCGTTATTTTCTGTTGCCATTTTTTATAATTCAAATAATTCCGACTCTTCGATCCAAACGGGCTGCTTTTGGAGCTTCCACTTTACCAAATAATAAAGTCCATCCGCATGTTTCTGTGATTTACTGATTTTTTCAATTTCTCTAAACGGTCCAACTTTTGGAATAACTCGCACCAACTCTGGCTCGTAAAATATGCCCTCAATGGCCTCTCCCGCGATATCCTCCAATTTATAGGTTGCTGGCGCACGATTTCTCAGCACACCGCTCACATTGAACACTTCAGTTGTAAATGAAGACAAATAGCCTTTACTTAGCTTGTGCTTTTCGCGCGTTATGCGCACAAAGTCTCCAACTTTATACTTGTACTTTTGCTTAATATTCAGGCTCATCGATTTACCATACAACTTTTGCCATAGCTTCTCTGCATTTTGCTCGGTCACATCGGCTGGTTTCGTGCCGGTTGTTTTGCACACCGAATTATTCATGGCAGTTACGATGCGTTGCACAACATCAACATAGCGAAACGTTTTCATGCGCGTGAAATAGCAGTAAATTCTAGTTTTCAAATGCCTTACGTAGATTTCCGCCATGGCTGCTTTTGCATCAGAACTGGTGGCCGAAAAGTAATAAATGCACTGTTCTTTTAGATATGATTGAAATTTGTTGCCTGTAAATTCTTTGCCTTGGTCTGTAGTCAGGTACCAACATTTTCGACCGGATTTCTTTAGAATGTCATCAAATGCCTTCGCAACTACTTCAGGAGTTTTGTTCTTGATCGATCGCACAAATAGATACCCCGAGAAAACATCGACAGCCACCAGCAAAAATGTACAATTGTCGTTGTACGATTTCAGTGCAGACATGTCGGCCAAGTCCGCTTGCCAATGAACGTCCAGGCCTCCCGCGATTATTTTATTTCGCTTAAACTTACGCCTATACTTCTTGTGTAAGGTGTACGTATCTTGATGAGCCAAAAACGCGCGAACATTGGACAATGTTATTGATTTATTATGTTTCTTCGCAGCACGGTACAATGGGTACAAACTGGTATACCAACAATCACTCGATGGATCGTAATACAGCTTACTCAACAACCTTTCACTGTTCATACTTTTTGATGATATGGTTGCCAAATTCCCGTTTCAGGTATATAAATTTGTGTAGGTTTTCGTACTTTATCACTCCGATTGGGCGACTTTTAATGAAAAGAGCGCATTTTCCCCATATCAGCTGCTCTTTCGTATGGTGTCCATCTATGTTGCTGTTTAATAGGTGTTACTGCTTCGGTGTCATCATCCTGATCAAGCATTACTGCCATATCGGGCGGCGGTTCGGCGTGTGGCGCTCCTACGGCCCTATCCCACCAAAAGGTTTTTGTCACTGCTTCTTGGGGTACATTGGCTTCGTTCAGGGCCATTGCAAACGGCTTCCAGCCGACCGGTGGCTCTCGATTGCGCGCTGGTCTTGTGTATAAGTGAACCAAATCGGTCAGGTTGCTGTTTTCGATTACATTTCCCTTCACTATAACCTGTCCTTTATCGTCAACAGATAGCGTGGGGCTGCGCGAAATATGATCGAGCAAAATTCGTCCTTTGTTCCTTACATTTTTAGGCAATCCTGCTAGTATGGTATCTTTATTGCTTTCAACGCTTTTCATTTCAACAGTCAAGGGCTTGTTCATTTCCTGGTCTCTCATATTTATGTACTTGTGTAGCATTTGATTGTACTGAATTTGTTTCAGGTCTGCTGGCACATTTTGCTTAGCAAGCAACTGTTGCATGTTGCTATCCATATCGCTAAGTTGCTGCACCGCCGGATTACCCAAAACTTGTTGCTGCTGCATCAAATGAACTAAATGCTGGGGCACCAATGCCATTTTTCTGGCCATTACTATTTGCGCAACGCTTCACCCAACAGACCTGCGGCTATGCCCAAAATAGGACCGATCAACGCTGGCAAAAAACCGCCACTTTGTCTCACAATGATTGATTTTTCTTACTAACCGTAATCTTTCTGTCAACCAAACTTCGGAGTGTTTTTTGGCATTTTTTCAGACTTTTCGTTTCTTTTTCTGACAATTTTACATTACCGACGAGAATATTGTGTATGACTTCAACCAGACACAAAATCAAATCACGATTAGCCATTGCAATATTTGCTTTTTGCTGCTTTTTATTAGCTTTCAACAACACTTTCAGGAAATCAAAATTTCGTTTCAACCTTGTACTCATACTACTGTACACACAACCACTCAGATCGGTACATAACAGTAACACTGCTCATTCGGAAAAATATTCGTCCTTAAGTGTATTTCATCGTGTTGTTGATGCGGCGATAAATCCACCAATAAATAACCATAGGGTACCAAACAGGCGTCGTTGTAGGCTTGCATAAAGTACTTTTGTTGACCGGGAAACACTTGTCTAGCCAGCTGACTACATTGTAGTTTGTCACTTACATTTTTCAACAAAAACAGATACTGCATATTGATTCGGGCCATACGCAGGCACTTTAGAAACAGGTTTTGCGTAATCAGTAGTACGGACACATTACAGTGGTGTGTATATTTGCAAAACAGTTTATCCAATTGTTCGGTCTTGGCGCTCAAATCGTTTGCAAAATCGTCCAATACTACGAATTTCGGTACTTCAATTAGCTTGCTAAACTGTTCCAAAGACGGTAATCCTTCGTGCATTTGCACTCTAGCCTGTTTAGCTAAATCTTTGTAGGCAGGCTGCCACAAACTGTAACACCAAATAATCTGTTGCAGTGGCGTGTCAAATACGTAGTCGATATTTTTGATCAACCGTTTTACTAATTCCGTCTTTCCGCTTTGCGTACTACCACTGGCAATTATATTACACGGATGCACTAAACGAATATCCATCAGGGATCGTAGCCAAATGGCTCTGCGTAACCGTCAGCACACACAACAACCTTATTCCACACTGGCCTATAACGCTTACCCTGCTCAAATGTCACTACTTTGCGATCACTTGTGCGTCCGATTTTTCGTCTCACCACCTCGACCTGCGTGTCCGGCTCCTTCTCCAAATGATTCAAAACCAAACGCTTCATCGTGTCGAAATTCAAGTTACTTCCTGCTATCGATCGTAAACCCTCGAATTTTCGTTTTGTGCACGAATTCGTTCCCTTTTGGAGACCAAATTTTGAGACCATAGGCCTAAAATACAATTTTTGAATGTCAGCTAAAAAATATACATACGTTCGGGCCACCGCAAACAAACTCATCGATGTACGCGCCCTCTCCATTATCGACATTTCGCCCAAAAACGACCCCAATGGCGGCATGTACTGATCGGGCCCGTCTGTGTTGACCAAAAATATGATGGAATCTGTGTCGCAATAGAGCACTCTCTGTCCCAATCGAGCCAAATACTTCCACAATGTCAATCGGGCCATAGCTGTTGTAAACGCGGCGTAAGCCACGCTAACATGGGGCATTCCCGTCACAAATTCCGATTCGTGTTTGTATGTCACACAGACCATCGAATCGTTGACGATTCGGATAGCCAAAATCTCCTTCGTTGGATCTGCCACGAATGCAAAATATTTGTCGGGCTCCGTAAAATAGGCCACCGAATTCAAATCGGCTCTCTGGCCCAATTTGCCCCAAAAACTGTTGGCCATCAATGTACTGAGCTGCCTCAGGGATGGATTGTGGGCGATGTTGTCTGGATTCAAATCGATTCCCTCTCTCTCCTTGTACATCTCAATAAACTGTCGGCGTTTGTCTGGGTCTGTGCCAACCTGTAACAAAACAGAAATATAGATATAGTCAATTTACTACTGTACGTACTTTCTCTGGCCAACCGCTGTTCTCGATTTTTAGAGCCAACGCCCACTGAATGTAACTCGTAAACAGGCCCGTTATGGGGTCTTTGCCATCGTACTGCGCCATGTACGGCCAATGCAGCACTTCGTACACATCCAACACGCTGTAGCCGTGCTCTACCGCCTCGTACAACTCCCAAGATACGTACGTACCCATCAGCGCCCGTTCTTCATCGCTATGACCGCACTCCTCCGACTGCTGCTCCATACAAACCATACACAAACCGAACATGAGCTTTCCATTGCATCTGCAGGGCAAAATCGGGTGCAAAAGATTTTTCGGGGGCAACACGCGACACTTCACTAGGCCGTTGTACGGCTGGGACCCTCTCGTAATCGGCTTAAACGAATCTGTGATCACCAATGGCATGTCTACGGGGTATTTGCCTCTTGTATTGACCGCCAGATACAAACTGATTATCTGAAAATATTGAAATTTAGCACAATATTGTAGGGTGTTGGCACTTACATCGTAATACAGAATCTTCTCATTGGGCGCGCATTTGTGATGCAATTTGAAACCACTCACTCGACCGCCGTAGAAGGCATCTCTGGGATTCAGGGGGTCCATCACATCTGCGCAATTTTCTTTGTAGAATTTGCGCATTTCGGGATTTTCAGCCAACTCCTTCTTTACGCTGCACTCCCACGCCTCAAACAACGTGTAGCCCTCAATCAAAATCGATTCCCGCCGATCCATCATTTTGTCATAGGCGTCTTCAGCCGTCATTCCGTTCGGCAACATTTGCGCTCTATCCTTGAAACACTTGGGACAACCGTGCCAGGCACAACCGTAATACTCAAAACCGTGATGAAGACTGGCACCCGTGCTTACTTGGCGCAACAGCCCGTCCAACTTGTACCCGCCCAATGTCTTGTACTCACCACCGTTCTTGGAATGTTGGATCATTCTGTCGTTTTCAGCCATTTTGTCCCTGTGCGCGATCCACTTCAAATAACGGAGAGCATCGGCACTCTGCTTACTTTCCCATCGAAATCCGCCTTCGGGAACCAATGCTATTGTCTCGGGAACCAAATGATTCTTCCGAAAATGCAAATTGCAGCAACCGGCGATGGTAATCGATTCTAGGAAGCAATCAATGCCCGTTTGGGTATGCAAATCCGCTCTGAATCGCATGGCTGCTCGCAACAACACCTCTACGTCCTGCTTACAATATTTGACCATTTCCTGGCCAAAATCCCATTGCTGACACGTTTCTCGCAAGCGCTTCTGTTCTTCAGCGTGCCATTTGATAAGGGAGTCACGCTCTTTCTCACTTCTACTGTCCGGGTCGAAATACTGGAGATCTGGCAGGGGGCCAATGTACTGCTGATTGGCGGCCGTATTGAACAAATAGGGAAACTCGCCTTTGCCGATCTTCAAATTGAACGCCTTACCCAATGCAGAGAGCTTCATAGGCAAATAGGACAACGTGTCTAGCACTTTCACAGACTCCGCCTCAAGACACAAAATTTCCAGCCCGCGTACGAGCACTTTCGGCTTCACACCCTGTCTGTGCAGATAATTCAATAGGAACTGGCCGTCATAGCCCTTCATGTTGTGCGCCAGAGCCGTCACACCGTGGCAATGTCGCCCGAACAAATAGCCGCAGAAATTGTCCAGAGCCGTCTCCCCCACAAAAGTTCGAATTTTTGCGTCTGTCTTGCCACAAATGTCACAATCGGATTCAGGCGCTTCAACACACCGATCGCACACTTTCCAGGACACGACACAATTGCACTGGTGTTCATAGATCTCGCCGTATTTGTTCTGGGAAACCACTTTCTCCTGTGTGCACTCCAAATCGAAAAATAGGAATCTGGCATCGCGCAGACCTTTTCTGGGAATGTACTTGGGCATGTAACACACGTGATTCGTGTTACGCGATACGTCCTGCCTGCATAGATTGCATTTGTACTGTCCGCACACATGCGCCGTTTCTATTTTGCACCCACACTGCTTGCACCTCCGATACAGAGCACAAATGGGCGTTGTTTTGCGCCACAGACCACCGTTCACTTCGACATAATCTCTCAGATGATTCTGCAGACACTCCGGCGACCGGAAATATCTGTTGCAATCCACACAATGCATACTGGCCGTTTGGATGCAAGGGGGGCTGGCGAAACAACACTTACACCTAGCCGTGCACAGATCCTTCGTTTTGTGGTCATAGCCAACATCGCACAGATCGCATCAATATGTTGTACCGAAAAAACTGGCCATGGATGTCAACAAGGCGCACTGTTCATCCCAAATGAACAAATTAATGGGAACCGGGGCTACGGGGCCTTCGTAAACCTTGCCGTAAAAGGCGTCTCTGTCCCACACTTTAAGCTGGTACTGTGGAGGCATTGCTTCCTGTAGCTTCTCAAATTCTGGCTGTCTGCAACTGCCGCGATGATGGGACAAATTGGCTGCTCGCATCAACTCTTCTGCGAGCTTTCTCTGTTTTGTGCAGCACGCCTCATCGCCTTTTCTGACTGCCTCATAGACGCGGCGTTTTTCTGGGCTGTCATCTTTTTCGTGTCTGGCGATGCCCATTATGATGGCTCTGGCAACGCACAGATCGTCGCTTTTGTTTTTCATGGCGATAAAACCACGGCCGTGTCCCGCGCCGACCTGCTCATCGATAAACTCCTGGAAATTGCCCCGAAATCTGCACTTCTTGCCGCCGTGCGCGCCGGGCAACTTCACTTTTGTGGTGCTGATTTCCAGAGGCTTACGCAAATCAATCTCCTTGTTGGACTGCACGATCTTCTGCAAAAGATGCAGCACTTTGTCAGGCGTCAACTGGGATTTCTTGCAAAACGGGACTAACAGCGCCTCTGTCATTCCGTGTGCATGCAACTCCAATCCTACCCGATGACTGTCATCTGTACAATCGTTAAACGCACTGAAACAACTCACTTTTAGAATGTCTTGTACAATGAACTGAGGCACAAAGGTTAAATAAGAAAAAGTCAGTGGCGTACCCAGGATTTTGCACAGGGGTTTTTTTTAAGTTGCCTGGTTGGGCTGCTGCCCAACAAGGGTGAGAAATTTTTCGAAATTTAGCCTTCGAAAACGCATTTAATAGTTATTCTGAGCATAAAAATAGACAGTTTTAGCACATAATTAATTTATTTCTCTTATTTTTGTAATTTTTCCTCCCTACCTCCACGGTACTGTTATTTTACTATAGTATAGTAAAACAAAAAATTAGTAATAGTAATGGTATTTTACTAGTAGTAAAATAATAGTAAAAAGTAAAATTATGAGCCAATAGTAAAGTAAAAATTAAATTAAATTACTAAACGGGATCAATAGTAAAATAGAAATTTTACTACTATTTTACTAGTTTTTGGCGAATTTCAGCCAATATCTTGATCAATTTTGCACTAAGGTATGTGGGTGCAACTTCGTGACTCAGATTTTGCACATTTTTCCTCTAAACTTCTGGAAAACCTCGTATCACGATCAAATTCAGCAACTATTTGGCCCCAACATCGGTCAGTTATAAGATCTTGGCATAATTTATGCAAAATTGGACCTTATGACTAGTAAAATCATAGTAAAATAGTAGTAAAATGAGTAAAATTATTAGTAAAAACAAAAATTAGTAAAATCGGAGCTGCTTGATAGTAAAACAAAAATAAAAATTAAATTGAAGAGCTGAATTTGTAGTAAATTTAGTAAGTAGTAAAATAAAAATCCACTAGTAAAATAACAGTACTCCACGGCAAAGGGGTGTACACACCCTACACCCCCTGGGTACGCCACTGGAAAAAAAGTTACAAGTATGGAAGTTCATTCCTGCCTTAGCCCCCTGGATGGGGGGCTTTTACGAATGCTTTGTGCAGACTGTCAAAAGGGCCCTGAAACATACGCTGGGTGTTCGGCTATTCACCTTTATCCAACTGTACACTGTAGTTGTTGAGATAGAAGGCGTTATCAATTGTTGGCCATTGACTACTCAGAACGAATCTCTGCAACAGGTTTTGACACCCTCGCACCTTTTGGGTGGTAAAATGGAAAAGCTTTTTCCGTCTGTAGCCAATGACCCTGACCCAGACTACCTACCGCAGGTTTCTAAGCGCAGCGAGCATTTTCGATCTTACTGGCTAGCAACACAAAAAGCCTTGAATCTGTTTTGGCAGGTTTGGCGTTCCGATTGCCTTCTTAATTTGCGCAAAACACATGCGCAACAGATAGCCAAATGCTCACATGGCCGTGCTACCTTTGCCCCTCAGGTTGGGATGGTAGTGCTGCTTAAGGACGCTACTTCTAGAGGTCAGTGGGTCTTGGCTAGGGTAGTAAAGTGTCTAACAAGCAATGATGGTGTTTGTTGGTCAGTACGAGTGTGCACTGCTAATGGCAAGCTCTCTGTGCATGCGCTAAAACAGGTCATCCCCTTAGAAGGCGATGTAGAGAACCCGACTGACTAAAAATGTGTTATTAATGCAGTTTTCTGTTTATTTTAGTTACAGTCCAAGCAACTGTGTGGTGAGGCTGCTCCTCGCCGTCCTCCTGCACGGCGTAATGGCCAGGCTCATGGCTGCGTGTCATGTTTTACATGTGACTAGCCACTTGGCTATATCATGCGGTTCGTATAAAGTTTCAAAGTTTCAAGTTTCAGCCAACGCGGTCGAAACGCACGCCGCCGCTTTTTCTGCAATTTCTGCCACAAGGTCGGCCACAAGCGTGCTTTCTGCTATTCTCGGCGTCATCCAGCGGCCCGCCACCCTCGTCAGTCGCATGGGTCGCGCGTTCCCTCCAATCAGCAGGCGATGGGGTCCCAGCTCCCCTTGCCCAATGGTCAGCTTCGTTCGGATGTGATCGTGCTCAAGCGCCAGTATGTGGGTGAAGGGAGAAAGTGCGGTGGTTGAGTGCGGGCGTGCAGCAAAGGACACTAGTGAACTGTTTTACTAACCTTCTTTTTATTGACACTTTCCTTGTGCGTGGTTGAGTGCGGGCGTGCAGCAGAGGACACTAGTGAACTGTTTTACTAACCTTCTTTTTATTGGCACTTTCCTTGTGCGGAGTGTCAAATGTGCCATTTGTATTACTGCTTTGTACTAATTTTATGTACTATGTTAATTTTGCTCGATGTGTGTGACCGATCCAGTTATCGGCAAACTTAGGAATGCCGCCTAGCCTTGGCGAGTAGTTACTGCTAATAAACCGAGTGGAAGGTCTTTGTCGTGCCCTTTTGTTGTACCACAACGCGCAAGTACAACCCTAGGCCAAGCGGCACAACAACTCTCCTCAGCCCTTCTCCTGTCAATCAGAAAACTGGCACAACATTTACTAAAAAATTTAAGACTCGTTCTCTGGCCAGATCGCGTTTTGGTCCTTTGCCCTATTCAGACCCAAAATTGAAACTTTGAGCTAGAGAGCTGTAAGTTGGTACACTAATAGATACTTATGAGTAATCTTTCAGCGCAAAGGATTAATGGATCTGACGCTCCTGTCCTGAGATATAGCCTTCCGAAAATCGGTCTGCTTAACTATGGGACCAAAATTTCAAACTCGAGTTTCTCGCTTCAGACTCGGAATTCGGACCTAAAAATTGGGCGTTTTAGAGTACTTTTAGACTGTTTTAAGAAACTTTCGTCAAATTTTCGTTTTCAGAAAAAAAATTTTTTTCGCCCCCTTTTGCGCCCCCCTAGCTCGTCTGGAACCCCCCAACCCAGTTTTTTTTATTTCAGAAAAATGTTGCGCTATCAATTACCTACCGTTTGGTGTGAAGCATTGTTTGCTCAGACCTGAAAAACGTGAGAAAATTGTGGTCAAACATGTCCCGGTCGCAAAATTTTTGCAATTTTCTCAGGTCAAATATTTCCAAGTCCGGTTTTCCACCTACTAGTACGAATTCGGACTTAAAAATTGGGGGTTTTAGAGTACTTTTAGACTGCTTTAAGAAATTTTTAATCAATTAGCATTTGCGTTTGGTGTGAAGCATTGTTTGCTCAGACCCGAAAAACGTGAGAAAATTTTCGTTTTCAGAAAAAAAATTTTTTTTCGCCCCCTTTGCGCCCTCCTAGCTCGTCTGGAACCCCCCCAACCCAGTTTTTTTTATTTCAGAAAAATGTTGCACTGTCAATTATCTACCGTTTGGTGTGAAGCATTGTTTGCTCAGACCCGAAAAACGTGAGAAAATTGAGGTCGAACATATCCCAGTCACAAAATTTTCGCACTTTTCTCAGGTCAAATATTTCCAACTCCGGTTTTCCACCTACTAGTACGAATTCGGAATTAAAAATTGGGGGTTTTAGAGTACTTTTAGACTGCTTTAAGAAATTTTTGTCAAATTTTCGTTTTCAGAAAAAAAATCTTTTTCGCCCCCTTTGCGCCCTCCTAGCTCGTCTGGAACCCCCCAACCCAGTTTTTTTTATTACAGAAAAATGTTGCGCCATCAATTACCTACCGTTTGGTGTGAAGCATTGTTTGCTCAGACCCGAAAAACGTGAGAAAATTGAGGTCAAACATGTCCCAGTCGCAAAATTTTTGCACTTTTCTCAGGTCAAATATTTCCAACTCCGGTTTTCCACCTACTAGTACGAATTCGGACTTAAAAATTGGGGGTTTTAGCGTACTTTTACACTGCTTTAAGAAATTTTTGTCAAATTTTCGTTTTCAGAAAAAAATTTTTTTTTCGCCCCCTTTGCGCCCCCCTAGCTCGTCCGGAACCCCCCAACCCAGTTTTTTTTATTTCAGAAAAATGTTGCGCTATCAATTACCTACCGTTTGGTGTGAAGCATTGTTTGCTCAGACCCGAAGAACGTGAGAGAATTGAGGTCAAACATGTCCCGGTCGCAAAATTTTCCATGGAAAACCGGAATTGGAAATATTTGACCTGAGAAAAGTGCGAAAATTTTGAGACCGGGACATGTTTGACCTCAATTTTCTCACGTTTTTCGGGTCTGAGCAAACAATGCTTCACACGAAACGGTAGGTAATTAATAGCGCAACATTTTTCTGAAATAAAAAAACTGGGTTGGGGGGTTCCAGACGAGCGAGGGGGGCGCAAAGGGGGCGAAAAAAATTTTTTTTCTGAAAACGAAAATTTTACAAAAGTTTCTTAAAGCAGTCCAAAAGTACTCTAAAACCCCCAATTTTTAGGTCCGAATTCCGAGTATGAAGCGAGAAATCAGACTTTGAAATTTTGGTCCCATAGTTAAGCGGACCGATTTTCGGAAGGCTATATCTCAGGACAGGAGCGTCAGATCCACTAATCCTTCGCAGCTGAAAGATAACTCATAAGTATGTATTAGTGTGCCAACTTACAGCTCTCTAGCTCAAACTTTCAATTTTGGGGTCTGAATACTGAAACTCGATCGGTTCAGAGAACGACTCTTAAACAGTGTCAAGATAACACGCAACTGAGGCTTGTGATAAATGAATACAAATTGTTTAATTTTCATGAGAAAAGTCGAACAATCAATAAATTATTCGCAGGATTTCATGATTAATTTACCTAACCAATGTAGTTTTTAGCGTAAATTCGACTTAGCCTGGTCTTAAAAGAAAGGTCTAAACTTTTCAATGATAGCCAGCAGAGGAACAGTAAATTGGGAATTAAAAGTTCCTGCGGAATGAAGTTTTGAGGATAGATAACGGTGAGGTAGTTCCATTTTCAGCGGCCATGCACGCGAACTGACAGTTGCAGATCACCATATCCAAGACCAGCAATGATCTCATCATTAGCGATGCACACCTCAGCAGGCTGAGTTAGGGGTACGTACGTAGTTGCACATAGCATGCCGAAAACCAGACATGTGATGGGAGGCACCACTGTCAACCACAACTTTGCTGGACAGTTTTTTAGACCGGCGGCAAGTGGCCACTGCCACTATGCTAACAGCTTGCTCTCTGTCCTCAACTTGAGCTGTATACGCCTCTGAACTACCATGCGGTTTGCTCCTCTTTGGACTTGGACATTGCTCCTTTCTGTGTCCTTTGCTGCCACAGTTAAAGCAGTTTCCAGTGAAAACACCACCTTTGCCCGCTTGAGCACCGCCTCTGCTGCTTCTGCCACCACGACCACGAGCTCTGTTACCATAACCACCTCTGCCACGACCGCGAGCACTTGAACTGTGCGCTGACAGCGCTTGTTGCTGCGTATCACGAGCCTTGTTACATAACCGCCACTCATCATCTAACTGACTGGCCAGTTGAGAAACGGTGTAGGGATGCGCATCAGTGGCGCTACCTGCGGCATGAGACACTACCGCGCACATAGACTCCCAACCGGGCGGCAGTCCGTTTATGGCAGCAGTTACTTGGATCCACCGTGGAACCTCCTGCTCCATTGCGCGCAACTGGTCGTAAATTTTCTGATGCGTAGCTAGCCACTCTGATGGCTTTTGTTTTCCATCAAAAGTCATCGACTCAAGTTCACCCATCAACTGAACCATAGAGAGATGCGACTTACTGTCAAAATGGTTTGTCAGAGTGGTCCACAAGGCGGCAGGGTCGCGAGGGTCAGAAATGTTGATCACTTTGGCCACCTCTTGAGACAGCGCGCCCGACAAGTAGAACATGGCCAGGTGCCTGCGTTTCCGGTACGCACGCGCTGGATCGCGACGATTCTGACCGGCATGCTCGTCATCAGCAGCTCGTTGATTGTCGCCGGCAGCGGCGGCAGCAGCTTGGGGGACATTGCCGGCGGCGGGAGGCTGCTCTTCACCTGAGACGATAGGCCACAATTCTTGTGCTTTGAAGAAGTTAGTTGCCACGATTTTCCACATTGCCCAATTGTCCAAATGCAATAATGGCAGATTAGCTGATGTGGACATTGCCATTTCAGGTTGGGCAGCTGCACAACGCAGACAAGTGGAACAGTGGAAGATCAAAGTGGGAGGCCCATAACCTGATGCAACGTCAGGCGGCCTAACTACAGAAGGAACAAGAGCAGAGTGAGTGTTTTATGAACCAACGTCTTTATTAGCGAAAAGCAGACCAACAGAGTGCGCACAGCTGGGGAGCGTGCTGACCTGGCATATGCCCTAAGGGTTAGGTCAGATGATAAAGAAACTGGCTAGTCCATGCGAGTACTGCTAAGCATACAATGCAGACATCATTGTAACACACCGTACATACATAACTGAGGCAAAACAAATATTACAACAATTTTGGCTATTTTTGTGTCTGAAATTGTAAATAATCGCAAAAAATTGCTCAACAAATTACTTGCCAGAAAAATTGGAGGTGGTCAGGAAAATCGTCTTGGGGGTCCCCAACTGGGGGGGGGTCTGGCCTAAGTCGGGTGGGGGCAGACCCCCAGACTCCCTGATACATGTATGCACTGATGCATGAAAACCCCTTTGTTTCATCAAATCCCGATCCGTCCATAAGTTACAGTGTTAGCCAAAGCTTTACATCTGTTGCTTTGCTCCTAGAAATAATAATTATAATGCATTTCTGAACAACTGATTTTACCAAAAACATGAAGCTTAACAAAAGGCTGAAGCTAGATTCATAGTGCCATCAGTTTACTAGAAATCCATACTCAGATATTTGGTGATTTTGTGGTATTTTCGGTATTTTTTGCATAGAAAAGTAAATTAGAAATTAATTAGAAGTTGAAAGTAAATTAAAATCAAATTAAATTGTTGGTAAATCGGTCAAAGTAAATTAAAAGTAAGTAAATTATTTCATGGAGGTGCAAGTAAATTAAAAAGTAAGTAAATTACTAAACTAATTTACTTGCCAACGGTATTATAGAGCCAGTGTTAAGTGAGCATTGGGTACTCTCTAATTAGCATAGCCAGACCACACACGTCCACCAGTAAACTATTAGAGCATGTACAATACTGTATGTGAGTGTGGTTGACTAAATTGTGTTTAGTGCACACAGTAGGTATGTATAACGTTTGATGTAAAGCAAGGTAAGCAAGTGTAAGCAACTGGGCAAGCTGGAAAATCCTCGCCATCAACTACTTTATGGCTCAGGATTCCTGGGACATCGTAAATGGCGAAGAAGACGAACCAGAGCCCGACCCTCAACCTGCAGCACCGCAGCAACCAGCCACCGAAGCAGAAGTGGAAGAACCACCTGCAACCGGCGCCCCCCAACAGCCCCGACGCCGCGTCCGACCAAACGAAGCCATTCGCGACTACCGCAAGCGAAAACACATGGCGATGTTTGTGCTTATAGGTGCCATGTCTCCCGATGTGGCGCGTGTGATCAACATCCAAGACCCTCACGACCCTGCCGCCCTCTGGACGCTACTCATCAATCACTTCGATTGTAAGTCGAACTTGTCTCTATGTCAACTGCTGAGTGAACTAGATGAGCTGCGCTATGACAGAAAAAGAAAACCCAGTGAGTGGTTAGCAGATAGGCAGAGACTGTACGATCAACTTAAGACTATGCGGCAGGAAGTCCCTTTTGTGGATGCAGGTCAACCAGGCTATCACGCGTTTGCCACACGGGTGGGAAAGTGTTCACTCTATTTTGGCACATGCGAGTTCTACTGCGCCTGACGATAGACCTTACTCAATAGAGCAGCTTTCGCAACAGCTAGACGACAAGTGGCAGTTGAGAGCAAAAACAAGCGAGACACAGGCCCTTTTTGCATGCAGAGGTGCTAAAAGAGGCGGCAGGGGGGCGGCGCCGGTCCTAAGCATGGCAGAAACAGTCAAAGAGGTGGCGCAAGTTGGAAAAAGGGTGGCAACCCTTCTAACAGTCAGGGTCAGTCCAGGGGCAAATGTCACGGAGACAACATGGACAACTACAAGAAGCTTGCCGTTTTGCTGCCAGTCAGAATTGCCAATGACCAGTCCATTCCAGCCATGGGAATTGGTGATTTACCGGTCCAAGTTTCCCTCAATGGAAAGCTGAGATAAACTCTGCTTCAGTGGTTGATTTTGCAACCAACATCTGTTGACGACTTGCCCACGAGATTGGACAGTTGCCAAAAAGCATCAGGTAACCAGAAGTGGACCTTCGTGTACTGACATCACCAGCCCAATCTGCGTCTGCAAATGTCGTGAGTTTTGCTTGTTTCTGTGGACGCAAGAAGATGCCAAAATTTTTTGTACCCTTCAGGTACCTCAACACCCGCTTGACTGCAGAGAGATGGGTCACAGATGGCTTACAGTTGAACTGCGACAATCGATGCACTGCATATGTCAAGTCCGGCTGTGTTGCTACTGACAGGTACATTAAGAGTCAGTCTCTGAACCGATCGAGTCTTGGCCCTTTGCCCTATTCAGACCCAAAATTGAAAGTTGGGCGTAGAGGGCTGAAAGTTGGAACACTAAAACATATTGACAAGTTATCAATGACCTGCAAAGAATTTCCAGATTCGACGCTCCACGCTCGAGATATGGCCTTCTAAAAATCGGCCCGCTTAACTATGGGACCAAAATTTCGATATCGAATTTCTGACTTGCTGATCGGAATTCAGACCTAACAAACGGGGTTTTTGCGTAACTTTTTGAGTAGTTTAAGAATCTTTTACTAAATTTCATTTTTGGAAAAAAATTCTTTTTCGCCCCCCTATCGGGGGGCATAACTCGCCTGGAACCCCCCTAGACCGTTCTTTTTATTTCAGATTATTGTAGCGCTATATCTTAGCTACACGCCGGTGTAAAACATTACCGGCTACCGGACGGCAAACACTGAAATATTTGCGTTCAAAAATTAAAAATGCCACATTTTGCATGTTTCACTGTGCCCAAAAATTTTCAACAACTCCATGTTCCAGCTTACCAATTGGACTTGAATTCTAAAAATTGATGTCTAAGCTGTACTTTTTGAGTAGTTTAAGAATCTTTCATTGAATTTCATTTTTGGGAAAACATTTTTTTTTCGCCCCCCCCCTATCGGGGGGCATAACTCGTCTGGAACCCCCCTAGACCGTTCTTTTTATTTCAGATTATTGTAGCGCTATATCTTAGCTACACGCCGGTGTAAAACATTACGGGCTGCCGGACGGCAAACACTGAAATATTTGCGTTCAAAGATAAAAAATGCCACATTTTGCAAATTTTTGGGCACAGTGAAACATGCAAAATGTGGCATTTTTAATCTTTGAACGCAAATATTTCAGTGTTTGCCGTCCGGTAGCCCGTAATGTTTTACACCGGCGTGTAGCTAAGATATAGCGCTATAATAATCTGAAATAAAAAGAACGGTCTAGGGGTGTTCCAGACAAGTTATGCCCCCCGATAGGGTGACGAAAAAAAATTTTTTTTTCAAAAATGAAATTCAATGAAAGTTTCTTAAACTACTCTAAAAGTACAGCTTAGACATCAATTTTTAGCATTCAACTCCAATTAGTAAGCTGAAACATAGAGTTGGAAATTTATGTACCCCAGTGAAACATGCAAAATGTGGCATTTTTAATTTTTGAACGCAAATATTTCAGTGTTTGCCGTCCGGTAGCCGGTAATGTTTTACACCGGCGTGTAGCTAAGATATAGCGCTACAATAATCTGAAATAAAAAGAACGGTCCAGGGGGGTTCCAGACGAGCTATGCCCCCCGATAGGGGGGCGAAAAAAATTTTTTTTACAAAAACGAAATTTAGTAAAATATTCTTAAACTACTCAAAAAGTTACGCAAAAACCCCGTTTGTTAGGTCTGAATTCCGATCAGCAAGTCAGAAATTCGATTTCGAAATTTTGGTCCCATAGTTAAGCGGGCCGATTTTTAGAAGCCCATATCTCGAGCGTGGAGCGTCGAATCTGGAAATTATTTGCGGTGGTTACATAACCTATCAAGACGTATTAGTCCTCCAACTTTGAGCCCTCCACGCCAAAGTTTCATTTTTGGGTCTGAATACTGAAACTCGATCGGTTCAGAGACTGGCTCTTAATGATCCAATCATTGATTGGTAGAGGATCTGGTCCGTTTTTTCACCATCTTGTTTGCATGGTAGAAACTCTGTGCCCACAGGCATAGACTGTTTTGTTGGATTTGCGTCAGACATATTGAACCTCACCAAAACTCGCTCTGCATAGGACTCCTGCGACATCCAAATTCCCTGCTGAGTCTGTCTGAACTGTTCGCCAAGAAAATGGTGGAGAGCGCCCAAATCTTTTACACTAAATTTCTTAGCTATGAGAGCTTTTGCGTGTGTGAGAGCTGCTTTGTCTGCGCTTGCTATGATCAGATCATCTACATAGACTCCTACCAACACCCGACTTCTGTTCACTTTGCCGGTGTAGATGCACTTGTCTGATGCAGTCTGCCGGAACTGTAGATTTTCCAAAGCTGTATGGAGTGCTTCGTTCCAGCATTTGGGGCTCTGCTTGAGTCCGTACAAACTGCGTCTCAGTTGACAGACATGGTCTGGGTATTTTGGATGCTTGAACCCATCCGGCTGTTCCATAAACACTTCTTCACTCAGGTAGCCATTCAAGAACGCGGTTTCCACATCCAATTGGTGGACTGTCATGTTCTCTTGGACTGCGACTGCCAACAATGCTCGTACACTGTCCCACCGTACCACTGGTGCAAACACATCAAAATAATCGAAGCCAAATTTTTGAGCATAGCCTTTGGCTACCAGGCGTGCTTTGAATCGGTCAACTTTGCCGAACTCATTGGTTTTGGTTCGAAACACCCATCTTGAGCCAATTACCTTTCGGTCTTGAGCACGCTAGCTCTTCAAATTTTTTTCGTCCTCATTGTGCAGTAGTACTCTGGGCCACTTCTGACTCCTAAAAACTGGTAATTCCTGTTAAATTAGGACTCAGAATGCTTTTAAAAACCGCTTTTGGAGACTAACTTTTGAAAATTTTCTTGCCCAACCATGGATCCTCAGAAATTCACCTTTTTGACAAATTCTAGGTACTGTAATTTTAATAGTGAAATTTTATTTTAATTTAATATTAATGTAATAGAACTAGCCGATTTTAATTTTAATTTATTATTAATATAATAGTCCCCTGTTAATTTTAATTTAGACTTAATATTTATACTATTAGATAACAATTTTAATAGTGTTTTAATAGCATTTTAATAGTAGATTCTAAAATTAACTTAAAAGTTTTGGACACACTTTAGCGAATTAGAGAAACAACATATTATGCTTCAAGTTGCTAGTGTAAGTTGAAAATTTAATTAGAGGTCCGACTTTGAAGCATTTTTCTCAGGAAATTTATAACCATTATTTTTAAAATGACTTTGTCTGTGAACATGGTTTTAAAGCATACGTGTAACGGAGGGGTCTGGGGCATCTGCCCTCACCCGGGCTAGGACAGCCACCCCCCCCGGATGGGGACCCGTCTGCCGAGACGATTTTTCCGACCCCCCATTCCGATTTTCTGGCAAGTAATTGTTTGAGCAAATTTTTGCGATTTTTTTGCAATTTCAGACAAAAAATTGCAAAAAATCGCCTGTAAATAGTTGAAAAATGCAGATGTTAAGAATAAGACAAAACCAAAGACAAAAAGCACAATCTAGCACGCCCTTCAATTTCCGGCTACATGGTCTAGCTGGTTTAACATAATAGTAACCAGATGCCTTAGCAGCCTTCCATATATAGAGCCAAATGCAACAAGCATTTTGTCAGCAGCATTCCGTAGAGCAGCCTTCCAACTTCAGGTATCTACCTTCCGTTTAGTAAAATAAACCAGAAGCTTAGATAGCCATCCATCTTCAGGCGCGCATGCACCAGGTTTCGCCTTTTATCCTTGAAACTGTGTACAGCCACTAGTGGTTAAGGCTCATCAGCAAGGTGACCACTAGGTGAGAAAGCTGCATTAACACAAATATACATGCTTCTTCCACCCAGCAAAAACCTTCATGGTAACCAAATATTAACCATGATATTAACCAAAGAATGGTTCATGCCATGGTATCAGAGAGAGTATGATGTGTAAAGGGAAACAAACACACAACACAGTAAGACACAAACGGCAGGACAAGCCTACCTTGGCCATTTCTGCTCTCGCCACGCGCTTGACTGATGAAGAGACAAATGGTCTTGCTTCATTTCTGTTCTCTTGTAAAATCACGTATTGTGCCCTAAGAGCTAATCTACAGGATACAGGCCCCTTTGTTGTCCAATGTACTCTGCAGTAATCCTTATTTATGACTGGAGCAATCGACAGTTTTATAGTCACTGTTTATGACTGCAATAACAGTACTTTTTAGCTGTATTTCAGCCCAAATTAGCGATTTTTGACGATTTTAGCCGAAAAAAATGCGATTTTTTGCGATTTTTGAGCATTTTTTAGTGCCCAACCCCTCCCAAAAATTGGGCGGATGACCTGTTACGATATTCGAAATTGCATGCGAACAGAAGCTAGGCATGTAAAATTTGAAAGAAACTATAGATGCATAGTAAAATAGACATTTTGAAAGGAAAGACTGTTTATTACATAGGTTATTGAGTAGTATAAGATCCTTTTTCTCATTCAAGCCTATTAGTGAGAAAAGTTCCACTGTTTCCAGGATTCGAGATTCAGAGGGCTGTCAGACACCTTCAATTTTTATCATTTTCTGAGGTAAAATTCTGATTTAAATTCTATACTATAGGTAACTCCTTCATTGTCAAACAAGGTCAAGCTATTAAGAGTACTGTTGCTAAGTAAATTATAATTTTAATTTTAATTATATTTTTTAGAAATTTACTAATACAAGTAAATTATTTGGTAAGTAAATTATAATTAAATTAAATTTCTACGAAAATAGGGAAAGTTAATTATAATTTGTAAATTATACTTACCAAAAATAATTTACTTAATTTACTTAAAATATACTTAATTTACTTACACACGCCTAGCTATTGCTGAACTTTTTTGGCAGCATGCAAGTGCGTGCAGTATCTTATAATCTATACTATGCTTTCAATGGCAAGACCATACTTACAGTGCAATTTTCCGCCTGCCCATCCACCGCCTTTCGGCTTTGCAAGCTTGTTTCTCTTAATCTCCCATAAAACAAACTACTCCAATTTATCCGGCAAGCTAAGGGTGGATATTAGGCACTTTTCAGCCAGTTTTGCTATGCGATAGCATATGTTCAGTCTCACAGGCATTGTCTGTTGTGGATGCAAGCAGAAACTGACTGGAAAGCCACTTGAGGTTGAGGTTCTAATTCTCAGGGTAAACTTGTCATTATTTCTGCTGACAGACATGGGCTATCATTTCGGCTGACCAGTGAGTAAATTTTCAATTCTGGTGAGGGGTCTGGCTGGAGGGTGTAGCGGCGGGTGATGGGGGATTGAGAGATGGTAAGTCTAAAGTCCGATTTTTCGCTAGAATCAAGACTTTTTATTTTTTATTTAAGTAGGTTGAAGTAAACTAGTCAAGCTCATTCATACCTAACCTAGGCATACTTTTATCATAATATTCTTCGCAATCCTGAAGAGGTAGCGGTAGCCTGAGAGGCTGTAGGTCAGAGCCCGAGGCGGGTAAACCCTCCGCCCTCCTAACCTCCCTTGTGTCATATCTTTTTTCCCCCCACTTAACCTGTGACACCATCGTTTAGTTTTCATTCTTTATAACTGTTATAGCATCCTTTCTTAGATGGAAGCAAAGCTGAAGGTGTTAGCCATAAAAATCAGGCCTATTTTAAACATACTTAATGTACTTAATTTAATTAAATGTGGTAAGTAAATTATAATTAAATTAAATTTCTCTCAGATATGGTAAGTAAATTTTAATTTAATTATATTTCTTGAGAGCATGTGTTAAGTAAATTATAATTTAATTATATTTCAAATCAATGTTACTTAGCAACAGTAATTAAGAGTCAGTGTCTGATTCGATCACAGTCTTGGTATTCAGACCCAAAATTGAAAGTTTGGCGTAGAGGGCTGTAAGTTGGCACACTAATACATACTTATGAGTTAATCAATTGCTGCAGAGGAATTCCCAATTCGAGGCTCCACGCTCGAAATATAAGCCCGCGAAAATCGGCTTGCTTAACAATGGGACGAAAATTTCCAACTTGAATTTCTTTCTTACTGACAAGGGTTGGGACTTAAAAATTGGAGCTGTTAGGTAACTTTTCGAGTAGATTAAGAATCTTTGGTCCAAAATTGTTTTGGATGAAAAAACATTTTCGTCCCCATTTGGAGCCCCCAGCTCGACAGACAAAGCTAGAACATATTTTTTTATTTTGGGATTTCAAAGCCGCTATTCAAGAGCTACATTTTGAAATAAAATATTCAAGATTTGAGAGGTAGGTTTTTGAGAAAATTCACTTTGAATGTCCAAAACCTGAAAAAATCGCCAACTTTCAGTGTGCTTGAAAATGTCGTAAACGATTCCTAGCCTTGAAATCGTAACTGAGACCTAAAAATTGGGACTTTTAGGTTACTTTGCGAGTAGATTAAGAATTTTCAGTCCAAAATTGTTTTCGATAAAAAAAATTTTTTCCGCCCTCCTTTGGAGCCCCCCAGCTCGACTGGAGTACAGTGGGAAAATATCAAAATTTTTAAAACCTATTAATATAACT